>OLKM01001155.1:0-50299 GCA_900291075.1 Melanogrammus aeglefinus | reverse complement strand
TTATTTCCACTTTGTTCTGTTATTACAAATTACAATCCTTGTTGGTTAGAGTTTGATGTCATCCTCCAGTCCCGGCTCCCCTACCAGCTCGCCTCCGCTCCAGAAATCCGTTCTAGTAAGAAAACAGCGGTAGTTTGTTACCGCATGTCAAAGTAACAGCTGTATTTTACCCTTTAAGTCGACCATGTAAGTAAAAACAAACTTACGAGAAATCCTTGTTGGTCAATTCCTAGTCATCCTCCAGCGTCTCAGCTCCTCCATCAGCTCTCCTCAGAGTCCTGGTGTGGAACAAACAGCGAAGTCTTGCTTCAACATGTGGTACGCAATGTCGTCGTCTGGTATGTATGGTACAAACGGTAGTTTGTGGTAGCAGTATTTACGAGAAGTGGCAGTGAGTGTGATGATCCTCTCAGAGTCAAGCTCCATCTACCCCACGACAGACGTCTTCACCAGGCAGGGTCTCCACCAGCTCCTCCACCAGCAGGCCTTTCAGCACAACTCATCAGGCACACGGCTCCTTCCATCAGTCTTCAAGCCATGGATTCTTGTCTGGTTACCAAACACAGTTGGTCTCAGCAGTAAATCACAACGCAACACACCCCACCTCCTGCATCTGAGGTTCACTTGTAAAAGTGAAGACAAATTGAAACATATTTAAACACTTAAATTAGACAACGTCTGCAGTTTTTCACACATTCAGCAATTCATCACTACGTTCGTTAGCGCACTAGTAACAATAATGCTCATATACTCTTTACATTACCCTGTATGAATTAACTCAAATCACAGTTGGCCAGATTTAAATCATAAGATGATCAAAACCAGACCTAAAGTACCGTGGATTTTAGGTTGTCAGATAGCTGGCATGCGTTGCGATGGTACCTCTCTGGGTCGGTGTGCAGGCCCCTGGTCTCCAGCCTCAGTCTCCGGCCCACCCTGCAACCACAAGCTCTCTGGGTCCCCAGCTCGCTTTCAGCTAGAGCAGCAGGTTTATTATCAGCATTTGCCCAACAATAAAACTTAATTGACTCATCTAAAACCGAGTTACACAATTAATTAAACCATTATTTTACAACTCAATGCTAGAAAAGACAGACATGAGCATCCCGTTTTTGGGAATGAAGACACAGCAGTCCACAAGTACAAGCACTGACCTGTTCTGGAGGACTTCTGACAGGAGATGGAGGTCTGGCTCTGGCTGGGAGGGGAGGTGAAGTCTTGCTCTGGGTGAGGAGGTGGTGGGTCTTCTCTGGGTGAGGAGGCAGACACCTTGGACAAACTACCTTTGTACGTCTAGAGTATTTCTATTGTAACATGTGGGAAGGACGGCCATTATTTTAGCTTTGATATTATCCAATTTGTAACTGCACCAAAGTTGTGTTTAACTCCATGTTTAACTTCTGTGGCAATTAATTACAGCAGATATTTAGAACGTACAAAAGCTGAAGTAACAAAGAACACTAAGCAGTATCGATATTAAATCAATTTACTCAGCATTTTCAGGTGCTGGGTTCCGTTGAAGAAATGTCCAATGGTCTTCCTCTTTGAAATGATATTCAGCCTTCACTGATGTCAAAAAATGGCGCGCAAGTAGAAGGCCTTTTAGTACGCCAGCGAGAGTCCGTCAACGTGGTTCAAAGTATGGCGCAACATGAAAATTTTTGAACATATTGTACGACGTACGCGTCAGTATTTATTTAATATCAATCTTAAGTTGTTTAAGATACGGGTCGACAATTCCCAATGAAAACCGACTGAAAATATATTTTACTGTTGGAAGGCTGAGGTTACGCCAATACAATCCAGAACGTTAGCCAGCCAGATTCCTCCGGGGACTCCCTTCAACTTAACTGCCAGGTGTTTCTAATGGTTGTCAAGAGATACAACCGTCTATGCTAACCATTTGGACTAATCAATGGAGCCGCGCACTCAGAAACTTCCACGGCCGGAGCAACAAAACCGTCCGACAGGATTCCGAACATTCCGGCCGGAAACCAACCAAAGAAAAAACACATAACCAGGCTCACCTTGAGCTTGAGGGGAGGAAATCCTGAAGTCCAGCGATGTCTTCATTAAAACACAGCCAACAGACTTACCTTGAGGAGATCTGTTTGTTGCTGTTGGTCATTACTACTATTCAGTGTACCTTTAAATTATTATGCACCCAGTGTGTAGGCCTACATGTTATATCACTCAAAACCGTACAAAGAACCAAACTACCATGTACAATTTAACATTAAATCCTTGCCTAAGAACATGGAATCATTCATACAAAAACTGTCTACATTTTTACAATTATCTAGATTATTTAGGGTACAAACCATACAGAGCAAATCTAAACGTTGAGCTCACAGAGAGCCGACCATAGCCCTGCAACATCACCTTGACAGCCTCATCACCAACAGCAAATCATGCCAGCCAGCCAACACAAGTACAGGTCCAGTGAGAAGTGGACATCTGAATTCCTGAACTACCCAATTCCTGAACTATCCGACCATCTCCATGGTTTAAATATTTAAAGACTTGACATGCCATTGTGTTCTAATCACCTTGTCTGCTCCCTCGTTACTTATAAACTCTACATCTCCATCACTAGAATGTGCATCCTACTCATGGGGGTGTGGTCTGAGTGAGCAGAGATGGCATGCTGGGATAGTGCTGTCTCAAGTCTTCAGTTTATAAGACACGCCACCCAGGAGAACCAAGTTGTTTGGAGAATCTTGGCGCTAGATCAGTGGCATAAGCGGAATATCCTTCGAGATGCGCGCAGATTTCTCAGAGGAGAAAGACAAGAGGAAGATGTGAGGGTTCTTCTCAGCCAGTGGACACAACAAGGTCCTCATCAGGAGTGCATGGAACACATTGAAACATTCTCCTCTTTACACCTTGAAGCCCCAGTAAGTTTTTTTCCTCCTCAGCTGAGAGCACAACTTCAGCTTGAGAGCGCGATAGTTGAGTTCCAAAAATTTGGTTCCCTTAAATCAGAACCAATTGTTCAGCTAGTCCTGTCCGAAACAAATACAGTTCAGCCTGAGAAGGCGTGCAACTGAGAGCAAGAAAAGATCCACAGGGCTCTCCATCAATCCAGCCAGGTAGGAAGAGGTGTCTCATTACAGGTCTGAAGGTCATCTTGAATATCCATTGCGGACCCTTTCCAACTTCCTTTCCGACTCTCGTTGTGGAATGCCTTTAGGTGTCCATCCTCCATTGATCCTGATTGGTGTAGTCCTAGTTTGAAGTCACTGATCTGAACACGCCGCTTGCATCCTTTTACATTCGAGTTGGATATTCTCCTTCCTGCCCAGTGTGTTGGATGTCCCTCAGGAGCGTCGCTCTGGAGGCCCTTAAGTAAACATGTGGCCGACCATCAGGTATGATTTGTTTGACCATTCCAATATCCCAAGCCAGTCACACAGACCCCCATATGAACATTATCACCGTCAAAACATGCCGGAGACACACACACACACACACACACACACCCCAGGACACGCACGTAGAACCCCATACCAGGTGTGAGTGGGAGACACAGTGTGAATCCTAGCGATGCTCAAAAATCATCCATCTCATGTCAAACCCAAACACACACCACTGAGCCATAAAAGGCCAAACAATCATGCAAGGTAAAAACCTCATGCCAAATAACATTCCATCATCCACCCCCAGCTCTCCTGCCAGGGCACCCAGAACGGAACAACCAATGTCTCCAGAGACGCGAATTATGTACAACATTCTTCAGTGGCGTCCCACATTGGTGATGGATTATGCTTGGCGTCTCCAAAATGTGTCCCAGGTTGATTCAACGTCGCTGAAGTCATGTCTTTGCAGTCCTGTGGTTTCCTGAATGAGGGGCCTTTACAGATGCAAATGGTGCAGCTTTAATCACCCTGAGGACAGGAAGGTGGTCATCTGTTCAGAAGACCACTCAGTGGAGGGGGTTGGCTCTTGAGGAGCAGGATCCATATGGGGATGGCCCCAAATAAGACCTTCTTGGAAATGAAACTGTTCCTGAGGAGTCACGATGCCTGGAGGGGACTGTTGAATGTGTTCCATGGTTCTCTGTGTCAGACTGAAGTTGTGTTTTAGTCGTTGAGATGAGGGGCCCCCTCATCTCCCCCTGGTGTTTCTCCTTCTGAATCCCTGTCTCCATCTTAAAAGAACATTCTATTCCACGTAACTGACGTCAGGACGGTTTCTCAAACACTCGGTTTCCCCTGAGGGGGCGTGTCTACAGACCTGTAGAATTCAGACAGCTCTGTATCCCAGTATGCACCTCTGCTCACTCAGACCACACCCTCATCAGTAAAGCAACACTCATGTGATGAAGATGCAGAGCTCAGGAGAGTAACTGGAAAGAAGACTGAAGATATCAGAACCCAACCCATTACTACAGCTTACAACAATAACTTGGAGCCTGTAACCACTTTAACAAATCCTTAAAACCAACATAAACCAAACACCTAAGTAACCCATGAACCAATAAAACAGCCTTACTACACAGATCAACCTTCAGGTAACGGGTTAACTCACCAGGAAGCCAAAATACATCAATCGTGCCCAAGAGTAATGAAAAATTAAGGACTTACAGTTTGCAGTCATCTTCACGGTTAAGTTGGGATACTCACAGAACTGCAGTTAAATATCCATGATAGACCTTTGAAGGAAGAGAACAGTTTACTCATGGTCCCCAAACACTTGTGCCACAGTTCAACATCTGCCATCTACATTAAATCAGATAAATGAATGACAATACAAATTCAGGGCTTTTGGCATCATCTAACTTTTAAATAATGATTAAGATAATTAACTAATCCAGCTTTTTAATACAAGTTATACTAATTATATGACTGTCATTAGTCAAGAGTGATTTACCTATTACTTTGAGAAGTTTGAATGTATGGTCTCTAAAATGTTACTTTCAGGTAGAATCATTAGGCCTATGCACATTTGGCAAATGAGTTAAACCACCACCATCCCCGATTTCCTTCACACATCAGTGAATTATATTCAACATACAAGTCAACGTCAGTTGTGCTTTGCCACACAATTCTACTCACATCAGGTTCAGATGAGATGCTCCTCTTTACTTCAAAAAGTCTTTAACCTGTGAAAAAGGAAGAGATGTTAAATAAGTCACAACAGGCCTCAACAAAACAGTACACACACGTTCTGGTTTCTGGGAACATAACAACATACCGTGTTTGGGAGACACTACACTGCCCAGTGGTGGACACTAATGAACGGTTTGGTTCGGTTCCGTCTTAAGTAAAACACACCAGATGCAACCAATCAACTGATTAAGAGAACCACATGGCAGGCGAGCTGCAGGAGAGCTAATTAGTAAAACAACGCAGGTTCGGCGCCCTCTGGTCATCTTGGTAGCAGTGAGAGGCTATTTCAGCTCTGTGTTTGATCTTAAATGACCTCCCTCATTTTAATTAAAGGGATCTGATTTGACTGATTTATATTCATACTTCAAAACGAAAAAAACATTCATTCCTTACTGTGTGCGCGAGTGTGTGTGTGTGTGTGTGTGTGTGTGTGTGTGTGTGTGTGTGTGTGTGTGTGTGTGTGTGTGTGTGTGTGTGTACTGTTTGATGTCAAGTTGGTGAAAAGGGTCCCTGTGTGTGTAGTGAGGGATGTGGACAGCAGAGGGCCATGTTACCACACGAGAACATGTGCTCTCTGAGCGCTCTGCGAGATACCGTCTCCATTGCAACCGTAGCTTGGCAGCATCCTGAATCGGCCCTTTGAGGAGTGAGAAGGAAGCTTTCATCAAAGAGACCAGAGAGACTCATTCACTGGTTAAACTGGAGTCATCGCCTACCACCACACACACACACACACACCATTCAGACAAACACCATACAGACACACATCAATACACCATATAGATTCATACCATATGCACGCACACACCACAGATACACACATAGTCACACACAATATTGATAAACACAACATATGCAAACCATAGCCATCGAGTCAGTTCTCATACTGCATCACCGCATGGTACTCTGGCTGCACCACAGATAACAGGATAGCTCTCCAGCGCATCATTTAGACTGCTGAGAGGATCACCGGCACCCAGCTCCCCAGACTGGAGGACATCTACCAGGCCCGCTGTACTCGACGGGTCAAGGGCATCCTAATAGACAGCACAAACCCTGGACACTGCCTCTTCACTCTCCTGCCCTCAGGAAGACGATACAGGACACTGCCCGCCCGCACTACAAGACTGCAAAACAGTTTCTGTCACAGAGCTGTGACACTAAACTCCACTGCCACACTGATACTCCCAAACTCATGATTGCACGACACTGAAGGACTTGGACTTTTTAAAACATTTTATTTTAATTATATACATATATTGCGAATACTGTTCATGTTGGTTTTTATGGAACTGTGCAGTCCTCGAGGAGGACTGCTCCAAACTAAATTTTGTTGTCTTGTACGACAATAAAGATTATTCTATGCACACACGATAGATACAAAGCATATATATATATATATATATATATATATATATATATATATATATATATATATACACACCACACACCACAAGTATACACCATATAGATACACTGTGGCAACACGGTGAGTGAACCACCTCCTCCCAAACAGGACACCAATTCAAGGAGAACAGCCAAAACGGCATGTTTATTTCAAAGCAAACATAAAGTCTCTCAAATTACAAAGGACAGAAAACCTGGGAGGAATCCACGGTCCCCTCCATTGTGGGTGGATCCCTTCACCCATGAGGACCGGTCTCTCCGTGCAGGATCCACATGGCTGGGAGAGCCCTGAATGAGTGGAGAAGCAGGCTATTTAAGCTCTGCTTCTCCACTTGTTCAACAGGTGTTCTCCGTCTGCTTAATTGGCCTGGGCCGGGTTGCCACAGCACACACCATAGATATACCCCATATAGATACACACCATAAAGATAAACACACAAAATAGACACACACCAAAGATTAACTTAATATAGATACAATAGATCCCCCCACCCACACCCACACCCACACCCACACCCACACCCACACCCACACACCACACCCACACACACACACACACAACACACACACACAAACAGTAGATACACTCGATACAGTTCTGGTCACTAAATACTACTCCTTCTCTCTTCTCCTTCTATATAATTATAGTTTATTATTATGTTTATTATAGCTTTAAATATCTACCTGAATGCTGTGCTGCTTATCCCCAAACATCTAAAGTTCCATTCAAGTTATTTCACAGTAAAATGAATACAAGTGATACAGACCTTACACACACACACACGCACGCACACACGCCAGCACGCACGCACGCACGCACGCACGCACGCACGCACGCACGCACACACACACACACACGCACACACACACACACACACACACACACACACACACACACACACACACACACACACACACACACACACACACGGATCTGACTGGGCATAGGATAGGTTAATTCACTTGAGGTGGTAAACAGGTTGTTGTTTATTCTCTTGCCAAAAGGACTATCTAGACTTGGCTACTTATAAATGTTATTTTTATTTTTTTCCCAAAGATCATATTCGGGGCTAATTAAATAACATCCGAGGCTTTAGCCCCAAATAAAACAGCATAGTGACGCCACTGGTCACAGGGCTAATTCCGAAATAAACGACATACGTAATATCTGATCCCCATATCTTGCAAATTGATTATGGCTTGCTTGGGAAACACAAATGTATGATCCCTTTCTGGTGTTTTGACGTACACTTTAAACAATGACACACACAAAATGAAAGAGAAGATCAATATGGCGTTGAACATTTACGCATCGATTTGTTAAGGTTAAACCACCAAACCGACCCAGTCAGTCCTCATAGTAGGCCTACCAAAAATTCATCATTGGGGTCCCCCTACCGCACGTTCCTGTTGAGTTACTGTATCTTTAAACCACGTTCATCATCGCGAGACTTCCAGATGCTCTGACGAAACCGAAAAATGGCTGCCCAATGAGGATATAAAAAGGTACTTTTCTATATATAGAAGATCATTCGACATGTGTATCACGCGTTTTAATCTATTCTGTCTACATTGCAATCACACAATTTCTGTTTTCGGATTGTTTTGGAAGCGATTAAACTCATCAAATGGCTGTTTGTACGAACCCTCGTCCAACCTTCGAAATAAGAGCACAGTGTTTTGCGCGCTTTTCATGTGTCGAATATATTTCTATATTAACAAAGCATTCTTACGCATAATGCTTATGTGCAGAAGTTATCTAATTCACACACACAACTATTGAAGTAGTTCAATATGTGTATACCTAGCATACATGTCTAAAATGTATCAATAATTAGTACACGACAGCACTCTTACGTTAGCAAACAACCGACTCCGTTGAGGCCCGATAACCGGTGGAGCTTTTATTTTTTAAAAGCGATATTTCAGAATTGGCTACATTGATGAAGCGCTTTCACATTGAGGTATTGGATTACACAAAGATAAGGGCTTTTGTGTTGATGTAATCAAGTGTCTTATTTGCTTACATTAAATAAGCATTTGCTTGTTATTGGCAACATTTGATGAACATTTAGAATGGTACATAACGCTGTAACATTAAATCACTTCTTTTAAGATTTTGAATACGTTCTATTTAAAGAGGTGAATTGACTAAAGTTATATAGATATTATAATACATTAAATAATAACAAAATTAAAAAGCTTTAGGCTGTATAGGCCTATTATATCTTTATTTATACCTTACATATAAATGTTTTTTAAATATTTTTCTTACACTTGTATATAAGTTAAAATATTTTATTTAAATAGTTAACATATTTTAGTTCAAATACATTTGTGTCGTATTGTCATCTGTTGCTGTGAGTTGCTCCTTCTAACCCAATGCTGTTGCTCTTCAGTAAAAAAGTTCAGCTCTTAAACGACATTTGCGTCTCTCTTCTCGCCGTCAGCGTCTCCAGGCAACAACGATGGCGCACAAGATGAGTCACGGGCGACTCCTCCTGCAACGTCTCCTGCAGCAGCGGGAGATGGACTTCCTGTGTGACATCACTGTGGCAGTGAGCGACGTGGAGTTCCGGGCGCACCACAACATTCTGGCTGCGTTCAGCGAGTATTTCTCCTCCCAGGCAGAGAAGGGCCCGGGGCTGACCACCCTGGACCCCGACAAGGTCAGTCGCTTCGCCCTGGAGAAGCTTCTGGAGTTCGCCTACACGGGCCACATGAGCCTCAGCCGGTAAGGAGGACGGACGGACGGACGGACGGACGGACGGACGGACGGACGGACGGAAGCGATCGTCTCCAAGTCCGGTTGAACTTTTGATAGTCATGCAGCAGACTTTTAGACGAGCTCCGACAAGGTTCTGGGATTGCAACAGAGAGGAAAGACCAGACGTGATAGAAGGATCAATTAAGATATTGATTAGAAATAATAGAAAATCTGTATAATCTGTATAAATATGTATATTTTTATGTATACATTGGTAGTCAAGGTGGGGCCCTATTGTTGTTAAGGCCTTAACCATACAGTGCTGGGGGAAACACCTACTGATTGGTGGATAGTGTGCTGTTGAGAGGGGGCGTGGTGTAAACACAACATAAAACCAGACAAAATACTTCATTCCAAAAAATGCAAAGTGCAAACCATAAGCCAACCCACCGGTGGGGGAAGAGGTCGATTCTGTCCGCTGGGGGCCTCCTCAGGAGACAGACCGGGGTCCCAGAACGTGTGTGTCGTCCACACCACGGATTGTGCAGAAAGGGATGTGATCCTTGGTTGTCGTTGCAGAGACCGGCTGGCGGACGTGCGCGGGGCGGCCGTGTTCCTGGGCATGCCGGAGGCCACGCGCTACCTGGAGGAGAACCCGGAGGGGCTGGAGAAGGAGTACGACCCCACCTGCTCCTCTCCCCCCCTCAGCCCGGAGCCCCAGGCCGGCACCTCCCTGCTCTCCGACGGGGAGGACCGGGACGGGAACGATGAGGACGAAGACGGCGGGGTGGAAGGCGCCGGAGGCCGCTCGGCCCTCGCGGCCCGGTGGGACGCCCCGGAGCCCCTGGGCAGGAAGAGGGGCCGCAAGCCCAAGATCTACAGCGACTTCGAGACCACTACGCCCACCAGCGACTCTGAGGACAAGCCGCTGAGCAGAGGACACCGTGGGAGGGGGCGGGGCCGAGGGCGGGGCAGGGGGAGGGGCCGGCCCCGGGGGAGGGGCAGGGCCGGGGCTCACGAGGCCATCGCGGGGGATGGCGTCGGCGCCGCGGGGGGGACGGCGCCGGCGACGGCGTCGGCGCCGCGGGGGACGACACTGCGGACGACGACGCGGACCCCTCGGAGTTGCGGAGCTTCCCTCCGGCCAAGAGGGGGCGCTGGGGGGTCGGGGCGGGGAGGGCCGGCAGACCGAGGGGCCGAGGCAGAGGGAGGGGCAGGGGGCGGGGCCGAGGCAGGGGGAGGCCGGCCCTAAGCCGCGTAGGCCGCGACGAAGAGGAGGAGGAGGAGGAGGATGAAGAGGAGGGCGAGGAGGGGAAGGGAGGAGGGGAGGATGGCGAGGGTGAAAGGGCAAACAACAACAACAACAACAGCAGCATTAACAACAACGACGACAACGTCGACAAGAAGGAGGAGCTGGAGGAGAGCAACGCGGGGCTGGACTTGGGCGACAGCGACTGGGTGCCGGATGTTGAACCGTCGGGGAGGAGGAGCCAGAGCCCAGAGGACAAGGAGCGGAAGTCGGTGGCGTGCACAGAGTGCAGCCGTCTGTTCACAGAGGCCAGCAGCCTGCGGCGGCACATGAAGATCCACCGGGGGCTGAAGCCCTTCAAATGCCTGTTCTGCTCCAAGACGTTCCGGCAGGCCACGCAGCTGAAGACGCACCTGCGCGTACACACAGGTGAGACGACGGCAATGGACCGTCTTGGTTCTTAGCGGTGGCTGTGGCTGTGGGGGGTGGGGGGTGGGGGTGAACCTGAATGTGGAATTATGGAAAGTTATTATCATGACATTGATGAGCAAGTCGGGGCTAGTCTCTGGCTCACTGCGGACATCATGGTTCGAAATGCTGAACCAGTCGGCTGACATTCAAACAACCTAACCGCTCTTTTTCTCTCCCTCTTTCTATGGCAGGAGAGAAGCCATTCACATGTACCCAGTGTGACAAGTGTTTTGCCCAGAAGTGCCAGCTGATCGCCCACTGTCGCATGCACCACGGCCAGGAGAAGCCCTTCGGCTGTGAGCACTGCGGCCTCAAGTTCGCCACCTCCTCCAACTACAAAATGCACATCAGGTACAGCCTGTTCAATATGTTCTGGGATTTTCACTCGGTACACGTCTTTTACAACTGTGTGGGTGTGGGTGTGGGTGTGTGTGTGTGTGTGTGTGTGTTGTCCCCTACACTTCATACATTTGAAATAAGAATAAGGGGTTCAATTCCCATTCAGAAATGTATGGAGCAGTCACAGCATTTGTCTCTGAAGCGCCCCACTAAATAACTTCAATCTTATATTTCAATATGTTTCCCTGAAGACTGCACAGCGGGGATAAGCCATACGTGTGTGACGTGTGCGGCCAGACGTTCGCCCAATCCAGCACGCTGACCTATCACAAGCGCCGCCATACGGGAGAGAAGCCTTACCAGTGCGACACCTGTGGCATGTCCTTCTCCGTCTCCTCCTCGCTCATCACGCACACCCGCAAACACACAGGTGAGCCAGCTGCACACACACACACACGCACGCACGCACGCACGCACGCACGCACGCACGCACGCACTCACACACACACACACAGGAGCCAGCAACACACACACACACGTGAGCCAGCAGCACACAATCAGACACACACACACACACACACACACACACACACACACACACACACACACACACACACACACACACACACACACACACACACACACACACACACACACACACACACACACACACACACACACGCACACACAGGTGAGCCAGCAGCCACATACACGACACAGGGCTGGATGTAATTGAGGAGAGCGACATTTCTATATTAGATTTTAAATTAAATGTGAGCTCATGAATCTGACTAGATACATCTCTAAAGGTTATTTTGCTTCAAATATAGTTTTGCCAATCAGATGGCGCAGATCTGTTATTGGCGACAACAATCTCAGCCAGCACTAGTAAACTTTCCATCACCGTGGAAAAAGTGTCTGTAAAGGTTTGAAATCAACACTGTGTGGACACTGTAGAAGTAAACGTACGTAATCCCCCTCTGAAAGCTTCATCTATTCGCTCATGGGTTTCTCTTGGTAGAATATCTCTGAAATGAAACAGGAAACCAATCGTCTGCCCCGTCTCCCCCCAGAGCTTCTGCTATAGCACAGTAGGTCTGCTGGATCATGCCATTATTTAAATTACACTTTTAACCTGTACCTTGGTATGTAGTACTGCATGGAAATGAAATATGTTTATTATTATTAAATATATATATGATCATATATGTCATTTTTACCCACGCATCATAGCATAAAAGCCCCAAGAATGACCCCTTATTGCTCAGGGCACTAGGAAGAGACTGGAGACAGATGTTTCTGTGTGTTTCTGTGTGCCAGGTGTGACCCCATACAAGTGCTCTCACTGTGATGCCAGCTTCATGACGTCGTCGGAGCAGAAGAAGCACGTCCGCAGGCTGCACCCTGGTGAGTTCCAGCGACAAACGTAAAATGAATAATGAATGAGCTAAATCCCCCCCCCCGAAGCACACAGATTTTACCTTTTAATCGTTTCGGTGACTGTTCTTGTATTTGAGTGTTCCTCGACCAACAGATTAACTAACCAGGTTGTGTGTGTGTGTGTGTGTGTGTGTGTGTGTGTGTGTGTGTGTGTGTGTGTGTGTGTGTGTGTGTGTGTGTGTGTGTGTGTGTGTGTGTGTGTGTGTGTGTGTGTGTGTGTAGAGGGGAACCCGAGCGTCCAGTGTCTGCTGTGTGGGAACCGCTTTGCCAGTGTGAAGAACATGATGAAGCACCAGAAGAAGGCCCACGCAGACGAGGTCCGCCACCACAAGGAGCGAGCACGCGCAGGTCAGCACTGCAAGGAGACTTTTATTGTGAAATATGTTTGATATACTCTATTGTTATTTAGAATCATTTGCTATTTTTGAGGCTATATACTACCTTGATCATCTCCACTCCACGTTTCCCGACTTGGGTTGATAAAGCAATAATAAAGAAAAAGAACGCTATTTGGGGGTCAAGCAGCGAAGCTGCGAGACAACCATTGTTATTGTTTTCTTATTATTATTTTCCTGCCATGGGAGTCTGTGGCAGCCCAAAGAACGCCATGGTCAAAAGTTGTGAAATTTGGCACACTGATTCAAGACAGTCCCATGATCCCTCACAGCAATTTGGAGGTCGATAGCTAATGATCTCCAGCGCCAGTTACAGTTCTTAGTTGGACATCCGTTCATGTTTATAACTTTTGACCCGTTCATCCAATATTCACAAACAAGGTATCATTGGAATCCTTGGGCCATGCCGGGTTCAACACACCCTATGTCGTCATCGTCATTGCGCCATCTTGGTTTCATGTCAAAAACCTTCAAAATGTACCTCCTATCCAAATGTTATCCAATCTTCTCTAAACTTGGCACAGATGATCTTCAGGCCACAAAATACTTTGAATAGATTTTTCAAATTCAATTTCTCAGCAGCCCTTTGACATATCATAACCAAACTTGGTAGATAGACCCATGACATCGTCATGGAGACACTCAATGAGTTTGGTGACCTTTGACCTCTAGGGGGCGCTGTAATTAATGAAGACGTGTTTTAACTCTTCTCTCTTCTCATGAGTATATTTCAAACTTATTTTTAATGTCTTGTAATACTGTCAGACCTCTTCATATAGCAAAAAAGAAAATTCTCATGGAAACATCAGAATTTGGCCGCCATGTTGAAAGTTGTCAAAATCAATTGTACATATTCACAGGCCGCTAATTCTGTTCAATCTTCATGAAACTTGCCATATATCATCTTTGGATCAAGTTGAACAATATGGCAAACACCTTTTTCAAATTCAAAACCGTTTGGCCGTGACAGCCAATCAAACTTGACGGCAAAGCAGCAAAACAGAAAGTTTGGTGAACTTTGACATCAGGGGGACGTCAAACAGGAAGTGAGCTCATATCTCTGCAAGGCCTTCCTGTATCCAAACCAAACTTGGCTCATAGCCGTATGACCCTATCACATCATCAACGCCAAGGGGGCGTTGTTAGCAGCAAGTCTATTCAGGCCCTTTATCATCATGTAGCCACCTGACCGATTATGTCTGTCCAGCAAAATTAGTTTATGGAGTCCTACTCTGCTTGACCCCCACATTGCTGCACGCAGCTATATATATTTTTATAATTAAATATATAATTTATAATTAAATAAAAAAAGATCGTAAAAAATAAAACCTGGCTGCGATCGCACGATTCTGACGCATGGTCAGACGTCGAACAAGACCCGCATATACATAACGATGTACGTTCTCTGTGCAGAAGGTAACGACTGTGTATGTGTCTGTATCCCCCCCCCGCCCCTTGATCCCGTGCAGTGCTGTACCTGGCCTCCAGCCACCCGGTGGCCTTCGTCCAGAGCAAGCTGCCCCAGAGCAGCAAAGCCCTGCTGGGCGTCTCGGACGGCGGGCCCCATCACCACGACCCCCAGGCCCCCAAGGTCATGCTGGGGCTCCCGGCGCAGTGCTTCAAGGTGGAGGAGACGGACACGGTCATCACCACCGCCAGCGACCCCGACCTAGACTCTGTGACCTTTGAACCCAGCCAGGAGACCCAAACCACCACCATCAGCTCGGACGCACTGCACGCGCTGGTGGAGCAGCTGCGGCCGTCCTCGCCGCCCCAGAGCGTGCAGGAGATTGTGATCATCCAGACCCTGGACAACGCCGAGGCCGGGGCCTCCATACAACAGCAAGACTGCATGCGTCTCGCTACGTCGAACCACTGAATTTTAGTTCTAGTTTTTATTTTCTAATACACATGAGGGGTACATGTGTGGGCCTGGCCTGTTGTTCGCTGAATCTGTTCCGTTGCTAACCTGCAGCTATCCCAGTAGCAGTGCGTGATTGATATTTAGCAGTCAAATGTTTTTCCTTGCCAAGTTGGAAGATTATTTAAGAAAAAATAGAAGCTGGATCACTCTTTAAACTTTTAATAGAAGTTGAGGAGCGAGTTCTGCGAGTAATTGTTCACTAGACATGTTGGTTGATTTCAAGTTCAAACCTTACTTTAACCTCGTCATCGGGACTCCTACTGCATCTGGTTGTCAGTTTTTTACAAAAATAAATACATCTGTAAATGAATTGCAATAATATGTCAATTAGCCGATTGCCTTGGTAATGCATAACCATATTTGCGTTTGTCACTTGCTTTTGAATCGGCTGTTGAGGTTTGGTCTATTAAAATGTAAAACATGGCTCCGTTGTTCTACCATGGCCTGCGTCCTGTTGCCATAGCAACCCCTCTGAAGGCCCGGGTCCACCACGCAGCATGTCCGTCCCGCTGCTCTACAGCGCTATGTGCGACCAACTCCACATTCCTCTTAACCCTTACATTTTAGAAGTATTAACCGATACAGAGACGACGTAAGAGAATACTTTTTAATTTTAAAAACTTACAAATTTTTACATTTTTGCGATCGCCGATTTGGCCCCCTATATGGGGGGAGGGGGGTGTAATATATATATATAGGCCTAACCCTTGTCGTGCTACAGCATTTGTGTATTAAACCTAGTTAAATCGCCAAATGTAGCTGTAGCTGTGTTTATGTGTTTGATAGAGATGTCAAACTGACGGGGAACGACCGTCTTAAACGGGTACAAAAACTGAGCGACGACGATGTACGAGTCTTCTCGCGATGTTTCCTCAACACGGGAACGACAGGTAAATTAATGAATAGACATTCTGCCCAGCGCTGAACCCAACACTAACCGTAGACCTTAACCCGAGTCTGCTGTTATGATGTGTTTTAAATGGCAGGTCTTGACGTAAGGTACAATGATATCTCTGACGTGGGAGCCAGACACCTCGCTGACCTCATACAAGTAAGAGTGGTACATTACAGCATAAATGAGTTGTGGTGAGACTGATACAATTATTTAATCTATAAGTATTCTCCACTTAAGCCTAAGAAATATACCTATGTATACTTTCTTACATTTTCTTTCTTAAGAAATAAAATACAATCCTACAATAGCATGGTATAAATCATGCATTTGGTGTAAACGTGTAACTCCTGTGCTGGCTACATAGTGTTATTGATGGTTTAAGAGGGGGTTTAATTTTTCCAGGAGGTGACTTCCACCCTGCGTTTTGTGGACCTCATGGGTAACAACATACTCACTGATGGAGCTGAGACAGTCGCCAAAAGCCTGCATGTGAGTAACACACACACAAACACACACACAAACACACACACTTACACACCTGTATTTTTCTTTGTATGAATGTGTCTGCAGAAGGACAATAGTATTTCAACTTTGATTTATAATTTATGATTTATTTATATACTCTCTCTCTCTCTCTCTCTCTCTCTCTCTCTCTCTCTCTCTCTCTCTCTCTCTCTCTCTCTCTCTCTCTCTCTCTCTCTCTCTCTCTCTAGCACAACCAGTGTCTCCTCTCTGTCAGACTGACAGGGAACAAGATTGGGAACAGAGGAGGAATGTGTTTTGCCAGCATGCTCCAGATCAACCACACTCTGCAGGAGTTAGATCTTGCCGACTGCGACCTGGTACTGTGCACACACACACACACACACACACACACACACACACACACACACACACACACACACACACACACACACACACACACACACACACACACACACACACACACACACACACACACACACACACCCATGCACAAGCACCCCCCCACACACATACAGCCTTGTACTGTCAAAATGGTGGAAGAACAGATTTTGGTCATGTTTTGTGTGTGTAGGGTACTCAGTGTGTCATAGCCTTCGCCATCGTGCTGAAAAGCAACACCAGCCTTCTCTCTCTGAACATCTCCAGACCCTTACTCTTCAGTCGACAGGTACACACACAGCTCCTGCCACGCATGGGTGCGCGCACACACACACACACACACACACACACACACACACACACACACACACACACACACACACACACACACACACACACACACACACACACACACACACACACACACACACACACACTCTTACTGGTATCTTTTTACTGCATCCTAACTACGCCCACGTCCACATGTCACTCTTTACCCTTTACTATTTTTTATACTTTTAGACTTAATACTTATATACTTTTTATTTGAACTGTATTGTGCCTGAATCATCCTATTATTTTACACGTCTATATGATATCTATATAGATATCTATCTAAGTTACCATAATCTACTGGTGCGTTCATACAGTAGGTTCACTTTATGTTACACGGCACCTTGCTCCCTGCATCAGGACGAGATGGTGGTGCACCTGTCGGCCATGTTGAGGCTGAACCAGACTCTGCGGGAGCTCCACCTGGGGAAGATGGCCTTCACCGACTCTGGGATGGAGAGACTGGCCGAGGGCCTGAGAGCCAATCACAGCCTGCGATACCTGGACCTGCGCTGGTGCGGACCCACCCCTGGTCTCAATCCCTGTGACAAAGTGCAATATTAAGTAGGATACATGACATGCTCTAGGTCAAAATGGGTTTATCGTCCTGCGCACATTCATTGCACAACGAGCAGCAGCTCAGGAGATGAAACAAGGCAAGGCGACTTTATTTATATGGCACTTTTCATACACGAGGCAGACTCAAAGTGCCTCACGTAAAAACATTGCCAAAAAGCAATGCACATTAGAAAGTATTTAAGATTAAGGAGAAAGCTAAAGCAGTCTTCAGTCTTGTTCTGTAAGTGGTCATAGTTGGGGCAAGCCTCAGGGAGTTTATTACAGCTATTTGTTGCATGGGAACTAAATCCTGCTTTCCCATGTTTCTTGTTTACTCTGGGGATAACTTACTGATTGGTCTCAGAAGATATTTGTGTTCTAGAAGGCTTATGTAGTGGAAGAATATCAGTTATATAATTTAGCCCTAAATCATGTAGGGAATTATATTTTTTAAATCAATTCTTTGACATTAAGGGAGCCAATGTAATGATTTAAGAATTTGTGTACAAATTACACCAACACACACATACATTTCCAGCTTCCTCAACAGCCAACAAGTAAATATAAATACGAATGGTAATTGTTTGGGTAAAAACCTTCTTTCCATTTTCAGTGCATGCTAGTTATGCAGGCTTTAATGATTGAAGAGGACGCCTGTGTTTCCATAGTAACCAAGTGTCTCGCGACGGTGCACAAACTCTGTCGGGCGTTCTGAAGAGCAACGGCGCACTGCACATCCTGGACCTGTCGTCCAATCGGATCGAGGACGAGGGCGCAGCGAGCCTCAGCGAAGCCATTGAGTCCCCCGCCTGTGGCCTCAAGGCGTGAGGCACAGACAGACACACACACATACATACGTATACACACAGACACACACCACACCAACATACATAAAGACACAAACACACACACACACACACACACACACACACACACACACACACACACACACACACACACACACACCACACCAATGAACCACATAAAAAACACACAGGCACGTGGATACACACACACACACACACACACACACACACACACACACACACACACACACACACACACACACACACACACACACACACACACACACACACACACACAAATATACACTTACATACAATCATACACACATTATATATACGTGTGGGTGTATTTCTGTTCATTCCTGTGTTTTTAAATCGCTAGTATAAGTAAATAGGTATCCAAAGCCTCAAGTTCATTCTACAATAACACAAAAATAAGATCATTTAAATCAAGAATCCTCTCTTCTAGACCGCCCCTCTCTCTGTCTTTTCTCCCAGGCTCTCTGTAACCAGTAACAACATAGAAAGCCCAGGTCTTCTGGCTTTGGCGCAGGCTATGAAGGCTAGCAGTACGCTAACTCACGTCTACATCTGGGGGAACCATCTACATGAGCCCGTTTGTCAGGTGACACACAATCACAAACACTAACATTCACACATACACACACGCAAACACACAGTGTTTGTGTGTGGATGTGTGTGTGTGGGTGTGTGTGTCACACATACACACACACACATGCACACACAAAAACTTTACAAAAACGACCCCATATAAATGCTCACACAACAGTCCCCAACCCAAGAGCCCTACTCCCCTCCTCTGGTTCTCCTCAGGCGTTCAGCGAGCTGATGGCGTGCGGCCGGCTGGCCCCGGGTCACACGGACGTGAGCCCATACGAGGTGGACGGCCGCGTGAGCCTGGCCGAGGTCTTCCACGGCCTGAGGCGACACTACTACTGGACGCCCAGCGACGGGGGCGACGGCGGCCCCTCCACCAACGCTGCCCTGGCCCTCACCGAGCACACACCCTGACACCACCCCCGCTACGCCCCGATACCCGGGTATGATGGGAGGCCCCTCCAGCCACACGGGCCTCCACCCCCCGACCCGGGAGAAGATCTTTACCGTCGTCGTGTCAGAGATAGCGACCTTTGATCATTTTTGGTTGAATAAAACAATGAATTGGTGCCACTCGTTTCAATGCTGCTTCATAATATATACACAACACACTGGAAACAATGCTCGGAAATGTATCAGTGAAACAAGACGGACATTTATTTAAAAATCCTATTTCCACATGATCTTTCATTGTTTTTGTGTGCATCAGAAATATTCTTAAAGTGCTCAGTGTGTTGAAGTGTGCTTCAATCAAGAAAAAAAATACAAAAAGACTGTTTTAGAAGCTGCACCATTCTGCATCAAATTACAGCAAAATCTATATTAAGTTCCCTTGACTGCCAGGTCCTTTTATTAGCCAAGAAAAGTGTATAAATCATGTATCTAAAACTTTGAATATAAAACCATGTACTCTTTCAAACCTTTCCAACATTCAAAGTAATCAGCATTGTTGATTTAATGCAATAACTGTCCATCAACTCAATTATTTCGGTGGTCGCCTCATTGCTGTTGCCGGTAGACCGACTGTGCATCAGCTTGGCTAATCACGTTCACACCTTCAAATGAAATCCAATCACTACCCTCAAATCTTATTCTCTCAGCCAATCAAATTCAATTCTGCTCTATTCCAGCCCCTCCCTTATTTCTCATCAGCCCAATAATCAAAGCCCTTTCCACGCCTACTCTTCAGAGAGCGCCTCCTCTGGTCCGTCCTGGTCTCCCGGTGGGGGGGCCTGGCCCCCGGCCCCGGTGGGAGGGTCCCACTCCACGTGCAGAGCCCTCTTCCCGAGGGAGTGGCGGAGCTGGCCCTGGGCCTGGCCCCCCAGGTCCCACCGCAGCATGGCCAGGTGGGTCAGGGCCGGGAGGCGGGGCAGGGAGGAGAGCAGGGACGGCAGCCAGGCGGCGGGGGACGCGGAGGCCGCGGGGCGCAGGCTGAGGTCCATGACCTCCAGGGAGCCCAGGCCCCCCAGGCCCCCGGCGGTGAAGAGCGGGGCCCAGGCCTCTGCTCCCGTCGCCTGGCCGTTGTAGGAGAGGTCCAGCACCCGCAGAGAGGAGAGCAAGCCACGCCCACACACCTCAGCTGCACAGGGCGGAGTCACGGATCAATGCCAATGTCCATGTTTTGTGTTTATTGGTGTGCGATGTGTGGGCATTTCAGGTGTGTGTGGGCTGTGTGTATGAGTTGATACATGTGTGTGTGTGTGTGTGTGTGTGTGTGTGTGTGTGTGTGTGTGTGTGTGTGTGTGTGTGTGTGTGTGTGTGTGTGTGTGTGTGTGTGTGTGTGTGTGTGTGTGTGTGTGTGTGTGTGTGTGTGTGCGTGTGTGCGCGTGTGTGCGCGTGTCTGTGTTTGCTACCGAGGTGACCCAGGTCCTCGCTGGTGAGATGACAGCTGGAGAGGCGGAGCTCCTTGATGACTGATGGCTAGGGCATCCAATAGCAGCGCGAGGCGACCGCCAACCACCTTGTTCCAGGACACCTCCACGCTGCTGAGGTACGGCACCGCCAAAGCTGAACAGCAAACACACACACACGTACACACACACACACACCGTGTATACATACACATACAGACACACACAAACAAGTTTATTATTCAATGATGCGATCAGATCATTAGAAACAAGGAGACTTTGCTTTGACCTCTGGTACCTCATCTACCTCATTGGAAGATACATTTAAAAAAATACATATTAATAATACACCAATATAATATATTAATCAGCAGCCAACAAAGAGTTCCCAGTAGTACTGTGTTGTTACCAAAGGCTGTGAAAGACTCTGCAGTCAGGCTACAACTGTTGAGTGGCAGGTGTCTGAGCTGTGGCAGCAGCAGGGAGGAGACTAGAGCATGGACCACGCCCCCAACCTCCTGATTGGACGACACGTCAAGCTCTGTTAACTTGCCCAGGGAGGGGACGACCTGGACTGGAGACGAAAGACAGACACTGTCACTTTAACTATACCTTGGGAATTACCCGGCAAAGAAAATAAAAACCATTTCATTACGACCAATGATACATTTTGTCCCGTTGGTGTGTATTTTTACGTGAAAGGAATTGGGAACGATAGAAGTATTTATTTGTTTTGCCCCCTGATGTTCGTTTATTCAGACGCAGATTCGACTCTGTGGATCTCGATCCCCCGGCCCCTCGATAACACGAGGTTCTGATTGGCGGACTCACTCAGGGCCTGCAGGTCGACGTGGGTGAGGCTGCAGAGGTGCAGGTCCAGGCTCTCCAGGTGTCGTGAGGAGAGCCAGGTGAGTTGTCAGCTGGGAAAGTCCACCAGACAGGCCTTTGTTACAGGACAGGTCCAACTCACGCAGCGCGGGGAGCTGCTGGAGCGTACCACCTTCAGGGACAGACCCCGGACAAACTGTGACATCGCTGGTTTCATGTACATAGTCATTAGAGGTTATTCCCCAACACATTAAGGGTTCAATGCAAGGGAACTCTTTACCTGTGTACTATCTGGATGCTTTAAGAAGATATTGGAGCCATTAAGGTTTAGAGGGAGTAGGCATGTTCACTTGTTTTAAACACACACACACACACACACACACACACACACACACACACACACACACACACACACACACACACACACACACACACACACACACACACACACACACTAACCACTGTCCATTACTAAATCAGCATCCTAATGTTGTAATGCCTTTAGTAGTAATAATAATGATGTATTTTTTGTACCAAGAGATTTGAGGCCGTGAGATGTCAGCCCACAGCCCTGCAGTACCAGTCTGGAAAGACAGGGGGCGTGGGAGAGTGAGGCCGCCAGTTGTCCAAAACCTCCAGTGTCCGACTCCTGGGTGTCCTCAGCGAGCAGCGGGTTACCGGACACGTCGAGGACACACAGCTTGGGCAACCTGCCCACCAGGTGTCCTGGAGAGACGGTGTCCATCACAAACCACGTCATGCAGGGACCAGAAGGAACGGATCAGGGCACTTAAGAATCATGGACCGGCAGTCTAAAATGTATTCTTGGTTAGCTCCACTTGGAAGCCTTTTTACTACACAACTTGCTGCATTGTCTCCAGACCCAGGGTGGCTAATGTCTGATTTGACCATTCAACAGAGGAGGGAGAGCTGCTTTATAATTCCCTGAAGTAGATTGGAACATCACAATCTAGAACCATTACATTCAAATGATGAACACCAGCGTAGCATCTCTCTCATATATCCACTTCAGAATCCCCTCCCCACCTAGTTGAAGGGCGTCAGCAGTAGTGAGCTGGCAGGCCTGCACATGGAGCTCTCTCAGAGAGGGAGGGACTTTACCCAGCAGGCCCTGCAAACCTCCGCCTCCGACACCCACGTTCCAGGACACATCCAGCACCTCCAGGAGGGGAACCGACGGCAGAGCGGCGCCTTAACAAACCCAAAACAACAGTGGGACAGGCTGGGGCGGGGGGTGGACACGCACCAACTGCCGCTCGTCAAGGCTTATTGGATGGAGATGATGTTCCTATCCCCACATGGCGCTCACCTAGCGACGTGATGTCACCTGCATTCAGCCTGCAGCTGCAGAGCCGGAGGGTGCGCACCCTGCCCACTTGTTGGAGGTGAGAGGTCAGGGACGACAGGGAGCAACCAATCAGGTTGTTCCAGGAGAGGTCAACCTCCTCTAGCTGAGGCAGACAGTGGAGCAACGTGGCTGGACAAGAGATGAAGAGCGACGGCAGGACGTTAAACCTGTGAGGTGAACGTCCTCGCCTCGTCGACAGGTGTGGTTTGACCGAGCTGTGATGCATGTTGGGAAATAGTGTTTGCAAGGAATCCACAGTTGTGTACAATAGCCCCCTGGTGTAAATGCAAGATATGAGATATGAAGAATGCCCTTAAAGATGGTGGCACAAATTTTGACATGCACACGTTTTTGCCTTTGATTGTGTATGTGTGTGCTCGTGCGTGTGCGTGTGCGTGTGTGTTCACCGAGCTCCAGCAGGTCGGTGGCGGTGAGGTCACAGTGGGCCAGGTTCAGGCCGCGGCTGTCCGCCTTCTTCCCCAACCTCTGGAGGAAGAGACACAGACGGCCCCATCCCGGGTCTGCCTCACTCTCCGTCGCCTCGGGCACCGCTGGAGTCAAAGAAACCCTCGGGCCTTCACACACTGATCTGTCTGGTGATGATGATGATGATACATCAAACGTATTCTGCAGCGCCATACCTCCTAGCAGAGGACTAGCCTTTCAGTTCTGTTGGGTCGGATTTTGTATTTTGGTGACAATTTTATCAAAAGTGAATGACAGAGAAGTACATCATTAAGGAGCAGGAAGGAGTCAGGCATCTTGATCAAGGAGGCCTACATGTAGTCTGTGAAAATTTGGGATTCAACCCCAGAAACCCCCTTGGGTTTATTATATTTATGTTGTTAAGCGTAATTTCCTTAAAGTCACTCTGAATATCTTCTACTGATTGCTGCAGAGCCTTACCCATAAGTGCTTGGTTTTGAATCCCACAGAAAGCACTGTAGGTGTCAGCCATGATATGATCAGAACTAATGAGCACACTTCCATACCCGAATCCGAGGGTTCATCGCGCCCCTCTTCGCCATCCGTCTCTCTGTGGTCGGTAACTCTGCCTGAGGAGGAGCGAGACAGGAAGCGAGCTGAGGTCTTCCTTGTCTGTGGCCGAGCGTTTCCTCCGGATCTGGTTCATGATGAGGTCCAGGGGAGAGAACTTCATGCTCACCTCCCACCCTTTCTGGCCTGATGATGAAAGAGTAAAGTGTAATTTATATCTTTAATTTCTCACATCTATTATAAAGGCTATTATATTATTATAACTTTATCATAAAGGAACTTTTCTTGAAATTGCCAAGATAAGGCCTTTTTTTAATAGCTCAAATGCATTAGTATTTCTATGTTACATTATTCGTGATTTACTAAAACTACAACTAAACAGAAAATTTGAGCAAATTGTAAATCTAAACGTAGAAACATGAGCTGTGGCTACCGTGTTACTTATGTTTTTCTTCACAAAAGCCCGAGCAGCCACGATTCAGTTGTATAGTAAACATCCAGACATCACTTTATATGCACGTAACATGATCACCTCACCCTCAGAATCCATCCAATCCGCACTGAAGACCGGCGAAGTCTGAAGTTCTCAGCTGGACCTCTCTCCCAGCTACAATCAAAAGGTTCAATTCAACTGCATCGACGACGACGAAGCATCGACATTACCTCGGCGTCTATGATAATAACGTTTGGACACACTAACGCTTCATATCGTTTGTGTTGTTTCAAACTTAAGTATTGTGATCCTCAGCAGGTCGGTCTTCACGTAGCGGGGAGGGGGGGGGGGGGTCATGTGCTGTTCAGGTGCCCCATCAACCCGGAAGTGGGAGCACACCTTTGGTAAACTAACACCTGCGTTGTCTGCATGTAACGAATGTAACTTACTTCAGCGACATTCAAAATATAGGGGCCGTTTGTAAACTGTTGCTTCTCAAAAAACGTGCTTCACCTGTTGTAGATTCAGCTCGAGCTTGGTTTCACTCCCCCCTCCAAAATGCATTGCCATTTGCCCCTTTTTCGACATGTATAAAATAAGAATCATGTTGTATCTAAATTGACAGGGAGCAACCAACCCGATAGATACGTACCATTCCATCCAGGCTGGTGCGGCCCAGTTGGCAGTTCTTCAAAGCAGGCAGGGCTATTTGCCTATAAGCCCATATATTAAATACCTGTAGCTTACATCAAAACTTTAACATATTTAATTCTATGCTCCAGATGAATGCATGCGGAATAGGTTCTAGCAACAGTACCACGACAGAATGAATACTGCAGCGTCCGTATGATTGGTTCAAGATGACATGTACATATTGACGTTCTTCACTTAACAAGCAAAATAAAGTAAACTCAATCAGGACAAACGTTTCCTCAAAATGTATTTTATTAGATTCAAATGAGACCAAAGGACAGCACATCCTCTCTGCGCCGCCCCCCGCTCAGTTGCATATGGAAACCAGATGCATGTTTTATTGGAATGGTGAGGCTTGACAGCACCCTATAATTTAGGCAAACATCTACGGCGAGAAAGGACTCAGATCATCATATCGAACGGGCCTGGATGCTCTGCATTAGTTTAACAGGAATTTACCCGGATTCACGCCCCACATAATCCTTGATCTAATAGTTTTGTACTGTAATTTAAAAAAAAAAAAGAAGAAAAAAAGCCTTCTTCGCCTTCACCCTCCTCTGATCTAACGTCGCAGGGCAGGTGAGCGCAGTGCGCTCTGTTGGCTCCGCCCCCACCTGTCCTGCTCAGGGGATGCAGACCGACATGGCAACCTTAAACTATTGAGATCTGTCCCTTTGCGGCTTCCCGTCCTCCTCCTGTGTGAAATAATAAAGAGTGTGATGGTCGTGTTGTCCAGCCCGAGGAGCTTCACCGTGGTCAAGTAAAAACATCCTGGTTTGGCTCCAGTCCTTTCTCAGTCATCGTCCACTGTGGGTGTGATGGTCACGCCCCTCCTGATCTGGCCCCAACCAATCAAACTGTAGCAAAATAAAGCAAATATAATTAGACAAACCAATGACTGATGTTTGAATGAATAGCATAGCAAACCATCTAATTTTGGGCGGTTCACTACGATGTTGTACAGAGGAGTGCACCCTGGGAGCGGCCTTCAGGCAGGTCAGTAAACAACCAAGATGGCTGCCCCTGATGCGTCCCCATTTGACACTAAAAGCTTCCAGACGAACATGTATTTTCAAATTTGACAATGTCAGGCTATTGTCCGGCAGTAGTAAACTTAGAAAGTCCCTTCAAATGTTTCAAAAAGTGTCCTCAAATGGTTTAAAATAAACACCTTTTAGACTGACTACTATAGAAAACACACTGGATATAACGAAGCAGGGCCGAAGGTGGGACCACGCCCCGTGCTGTTTGGTTCCCGAGCCCAGGCTCTTACCGTCGCCCCCTAGAAGTTCTGTTACAACACAGGACTGCTCTGAGATGAAATGGATGTAAACCTGCCTGGTCTGTTCAGTTCCCTCACCCACAGAGACATCCCGACAGGCAGAGCTCCTTTAGGAAAAGCCTTTGGACTCACCGCCAATGTTTCTCCACACGGCGGCTGAGGGCGATCTTCTCCCCGACCTCTGTGCAGACCAGGGTTGGTCAGGACGATCTTGGCCAGGTCAGCCTTCACGGCGCTGACACGCCCTCCGGTGGACAGGGACCCGATGTTCACCATCAGAACCTCGTTTTTGGACAGCTTCTGGACCTATGGGCGGGAGAGACAGCATGTTGACATAGGTTCATTTTTTTAAATATTGTATATATGCTGATGATGATGCTCAGTTTTTTGTGGCATATTCTAAGCAGGTTTCAAGATTGAGATCAAAAACTATGATAATCCATCTGATCAGTTAGACAAGACAGGAGGCCCATACATGGGACATTGGTCAAATAGGACACAAGACCATCCTACCTTCTTACCACTCGACCTCAGTAGACTACATTTCCCAAGATGCATTTCTCCTGACAGCCTACCTTAGCAGCCTTCTTGTCTCCCTCCGTGCGGACTCCCAGCAGCCGCCTCAGCAGGAAGTAGGAGATCTCGAGCTCGGTGAAGATCTCGGGCAGGGCGCCGACCGCGCCCAGCACCTGACCCACCATACGGTCAGCTCGGCAGAGCGTGGGGTCGATCTTTGTGCCGACACCTGAGAAGTGGATGGGGTTCCAGGTTAGGGGTTCTGCGTCTCAATTGGCCACACTTTTGGTGGAACGAGTCTTCTGATTTATTGACAATCCATTAGAATTCACGTCGCTATTTGTGTTGTGGTCAATTATGTCTCAGGGCAATACCTGAGTCGCAGGAAAAAACATTTATACGGGTAACATGAATAAATTTAAACCAATAAAGTACTGTAGTTCTGCACAGATGTCCCATCAGGATTATATTTTCTGAACGTGTAGACGCTTTGGATAAAAGCGTCTGCTAAATGCCCTAAATGTAAATGTAAATGTAGAATTTTAAATCCCAACAATAATGAATCATATCGCTGTCAAAAAAAAGCACAATCATTTTTTTATAATACCGTTCAGCGCTAATAAAATCCCTATTTGTAAATAATCTTTAGGTAGGGACCTTTTTACCTCCACTGTGGAGTCTTGACTATCCATAAAACGGTGGCATTATGATTTAAAGAGTGTTACCGATAAGGCCTCCGGGAGCAGCGTACTGCAGGTCGTTGTGCTCGGCGAACAGGGACACGATCTTGGAGAAGATGGGCTTGCACATCAGCTTGCCCTCGTGGTCTTTGGACACGATGCCTGGACGCACCTCCAGCTCCTGGCCCACCTGCCCACGGAGGGACCCAGCAGGGGTTCAGGTTACAGAGCGCGCTTGGCCGTACGCCTGGAAGGGCTACTGAAGCTAACAGTGCAAGTAACATCGTAGCAGTCATGTGGCCTACCTATCCACATAGTGGTCGCTACAAACCAGGGTGGGAAATTCTTTTAAGAGGTTATTTTCAAAAATCTAACCACAACCCATCTTTTTCTAACCCTCGCACATTACAGGGGCTATTTTAATAATATGTAGGTCAACACCATATTTACTATGCTTTATGACTGACTATTCATTCTTCAGAGGCTATGAAAATAAAATCCGACCAGCTTTTCCAATAATACAGAGTAAACTATATCATGCAGTCATTTAAAAGCCTCCCCCATATCCTAATTGTGTGGGTAATCGTCTATTTTCTTCGGGCGAAATGCCCCGAGTTCATTTCTAACTCTGCTATGAACATATTGATGGACAGACAGACGTATAGATAGATAGATCTATGCATGATTGAGTGTTCAGACGGAGCCCTACCTTGAGCACCCCCTTGAGGATACTGCCTCCAGCCACGCCTCCCTTCAGGTCGTCCACCTCACAGCCGGGCTTGTTCACGTCAAACGATCGGATCACTGGGAGACAGATGAGGGGTCAGAAAAACTAACATTCAAGAGAAAAAGGGCTGGGCTTTGAATGGTAATGAATCTTCACAAAAAGAAAATACAGAAGTTATTGTATAAATTATTGATATTCCCTAAAATGATCAAATATGTTAGGTTCAAATTCAACAGTGAGAAGACCGCTTGGTAGCAGTGAGAACGGTGTGTTGTTGCACATGTGCATCGGCTCTTGAGGCGGTCTTACCGATGAGCCTGGGTTCGGAGGTGAAGTCTCGGATGGGCACGGGGATCTTCTTGACGATGTACTCACACACCACCTCGATGTTGTACTTGAGCTGGGCCGAGATGGGGATGATGGGCGCTCCCTCGGCCACCGTGCCTGCAGGGCGTGACAGCAGCACAGCTCAGCGCTCCGACACACAAGCGGCCAGTCGGCCGGACTGCTTTGAACACAGTCTAAAGAACTTTAACAGGCCTATAATCTACCATCTGGTTTGGACTTAATGTTTCAATTATCCACCAACAATAATCAGTGTCAAAAGTACTTTTCTCTGCATTTCGTAAATGTGGAGATCTATTTCATAACATCTGCGTTGAACATGACCTACAAAAGACGACCCAAAAAAACGAAAATGCTCCCCGTCTTCTGAAAGACGACCCACGACGCTTCAGGCGTTGTGGGCAGAGCCCAGGCTGTGGGATAGTGCCACTCACCCTGAACAAAGGCCAGAATCTGCTCGTACTGCTCCTTGGCCTGACTCTCCTTCACCAGGTCGATCTTGTTCTGCAGGATCAGGATGTGCTTCAGCTTCATGATCTCGATGGCAGCGAGATGCTCCGAGGTCTGGGGCTGGGGGCAAGACTCGTTGCCCGCTGCAGCGACGACAAGGGCAGGACAATGAGGCCCATTAGACAGACTGGAGGTAATCAGGGTCGCTTACTAGACAGTTGGGTTCTAGTTTGGGATGTGAATAATGCATTCTTCAGGGTTGAATAATCACTTGAATATTCAATGTGTGCCGACATTCACAAAAGGCAGCCACGGTGAACTTTTATTTAGGGCTGCTTTTTATTTATTTTTTTTAATCGCGCGATTAACGCTCCTTTGGCTTGGCAAACGTAGTTTTTTCACCTGCTGCCTAGCAACAACTAGTCACGTTAGAAAAACTACAACACCATACCGGATCTAGCTACACCAGAAACAAAACAAGCACGCCGCACAGCCACAAACTTGTTGGTGCAAGAAAGGATACAGAGCGGATGGAAAAACTCCTTAAAAGTGTGTGTGTGTTTGTGTGTCACTCTGTTCGAGCCTGCACGAGAGTTCAATGTTGTTATGTCTTTCTGACCAATCGCAGTTCAAGGCCCACCTGGGCTGTACCACTTCGGGAGGGGCCGCCCAGTTACTCCCCTCTAAACAAAATCGACTAGGTTGCGATGTTGACAGTTTGTGCGTGTTGCGTCTGTTGTGTTGAGTGAGTGAGGTTGCAGGCGCACAGCTCAGGCTGCCGGACGGCGCTGCAAGGAACTTTTATAAACGCAGTATTGTTATCCCGCAGTAATCAGCCCGACAGTGGTAGGCCCACCGTTAAACTTCAATAGCCCAGGCTTTTATTTGTTTCAATCACTGAACTTTCGAACAAAACTCTTGCTCAGCAAAGATGGGAAATACTTTATAGTACTAAAATACTAAAAAATACTTTAAAATACTACTCTCTGATCTCACTAAAAGGCTAGCAGCACGAAATCAAGGGATATTTAGAATAGGAAAAAAATGTGCAAATAATCGTGAGTTAACTGACATTATTGCGCTTAATCCCGATTCAATATTTTTATCGCTTGACTGCTGTGATCTTTTGACGCTAAAATCGAAATTTGATTAATTGTCCAGTCATACCTTTTGTGTAAATCAATTCCCGTATTGTTTCGTGGCATTGTGAGATTGGCTAGATATTTTCAGGCAGAGATCTAATCCTTACGGTGACTGGTACCAACTATTAAAATAGTTAAAACAATTAAGACTCACCAATTAAGAGAAGGGCTGCGTCCATGACAGCAGCACCGTTCAACATGGTGGCCATCAAGATGTCGTGACCGGGACAGTCTACAAATGACACATGTCTGGGGGAACGAGGAAGAGAGAGATCGACAGAAGAAGAATAGCAATAGGTCAAGCTCCACAGCAAAAAAAACATTGAAAACAGACAGTGAAACAGTAAAAATGTCTCCTAGTGTCTTACCTGACAAGCTTGAAGTTGCCCTTGGTGTTAGGGATGTCTGTGGGGAACTCATCGGGAGTGCTGCTGCCACAGGATCGGTAGCATTCAGGCCGGGGACAGCTGGGGTCATCCAGCTTGTACACCTGGTGACAACAAACATGGAGGGTCAGTGACACGGGGAGGGAGAGAGGAGCCATGGGGTATTAATAAAGAGAGAACAGATGGTTAGATGGATGAATAAAATAAAAGGATGAACGCGTCACCCGGGATGGAAGACGGTGGAAGAAAAATATCACAAGGTTTCTTTAGAGCTAATACCTCAATAGTAATGACAACATAGTACAAAAAGGTAGCCATGAACACGGGTAGACTACAGAATAGAATACAGATCATATACCAAATTAACATATTTCATGTTTGTACTTTGCCTGCTCTGAATAGAGTAAAAATCATAAGTCCAAGCACACCCAAATATAACTTATTATGGGGTTCAACCAGAGACCAGCCTACCTTGGCGTTAGCATATCCTAGCTTGATGGTGATGTTCCTTTCCAACTCGTTCTTGAAGCGGACAGTGTGGACACCAGAGATGGCCTTGACCACTGTGGACTTGCCGTGGGCCACATGCCCAATGGTACCTGGAGAAGGGCAGGGCAAAGCCAATCGGGGGAAAGGGTTATATAGGAGCCAATCAGAGAAGGGCAGGAAATACTATGCTTGCTTTTAATTGCAAACAATTGTAAATCAATGAAATAAACGGTACAGAAACTCAGTGATTGCTGCAACATTTTCAATGCAACTCGAAGCATGTTGTCCTGTATAAACCCATAGTGGAGAAGGAGGTGGGGCTATGCTATTCCTTACCAATGTTGATGGTTGCCTGTCTGCTGATGATCTCTCTCGAGAGGGGAGTCAGTTTAGACACTTCCTAATGCGAAAAGACAGACATCTGTTACTAGGAGCAGGGAGAACTAAATAACAGGAGTTCAATCAATCTATGACCCAAAGACACCTTGAGATGAAATCCTGTACAAGTGGGACTGTCTCATCCAATACAAGTTTGGTAGTAATACGGCTTTAATTCGAAGAAAATACGTAAGTTGTGTTCGTTCTATTGTTATTGTCCAATGCTGTTACGACAACGTCCCGAATACCAAGAAATTGTGACCTGATAGTAATTCTAAATTAAATCGGATTCAGCTCCAGTATTAACCCTATTGGCATAATTACTGAATGACAGAAGCTACAATTAGAAACATGGTCTCTCTCAAGACTGACAATATTCGATCGATATAACACTTGACGTCGAGTTCCTTTAAAATATGACTAAATTGCCTTTTCTTTGTTTCAAAAAATAGGATGTCTGAATAGAAAGTGTGCTACGAGCTGGAAACACCAGGTCTGCCGGTGAACAAACCCATAAACCATAACCACAGTTATAATAAGAGAAACCCTGGCCAACGTAGCCGCAGCCTATATTAAAAAAAATATTCATTTATTTGGCCGCAGATAGTTCGCCAATATATTTAAAGACAAAGTGAATATTGTGACTATGGGTATGGCCCCCTCACGCCGACAGCGTGTGGAAGCGGAACAGGCTAGCACAGAATGGGGCCTTGGGACCGTTCCCTGCGGGCGACATGGCGCTTTAAACCTTCAGAAATGCCTCACTCTATTCTTTTGTGGTGTGAAACTTAAGAACAACAATACACACAAATGAAACTTGAAAAATAAACACGTACCAAGGAATTTAAATCCTGCTTGAAAAGATGAGGCTGTCCCAGCGTTGTACCCGACTCGTCACCCGCCATCTTGAACGAGAAAGAAATTGAGTGGTCCGGCGACTGCCTGATTTACTTAATAATTATTTTTTTAATGAGCTACATTTTTGGAGATTCATAGATTTTCAGTTGTGTGTTTAAAAAGCGGTGTTTTGCAATTCTTTTTCGTCGTCTTATGAAAAACACGAAGGCGTCTCATTCATGATCTGAGTAACTGAAAGAACGGGGGTCCTTTTACAATGGATGATGCAACGTTTTAAATGTATATCATTATGACATCGATACTAATAGTTTTTCTTTCACTCCCGTCTGAATGTGTGCATCACTATTTATACACATTTACATATTCTGTGCCTTAGATATTTAATTGATAGTCTTGTAACTCAAACTTCTCTGCTACATGTTGGTCCGTCGTGTGTTAGTGACGTCTATATTTGTAGTCCTAAGGCAGCAGCTCTGTAGTTCAATAAAGACAACCGTTCAATTTAGCCACTTGATGCTTGGTGCAATGCAAAATTAAGATGTTTTGCTTATTTTAAATGCAGATCAAAATAGCAAAACAAAAGCCCCAACAATAATTAATTAAGTAAAAGGTTAGAATTAAGTCCTACTGTGGTTACAGTGAATGTTATGGGTCGTGAGTTATGCCTATACTCAAAAACAGTAAACTTATTTTTCCTATTTTCCATTACTAAAACATAAAACGCTGTTCTCCATTTAATAACAATTTTCCAACAATAGTGTTCTTTTGCTGGAAAATACGCCTACTGAGAAAACATAATTCAGTACAATAAAAATAAATATGGTAGGCTATCCATTTAATATATATATTCAACATGTAACTCACTACATTTCCTGTTTTTACCTTCTTAGAAAGAAATTAATGTGGTACGACTTTCATATGTAGTAATAATAATGATAATAATATGTAATAATGTAAATAAATGAATATATAAATAATGTCAGTATATCATGAAACTGGACTAGGCCGGTTGACTACAGTAGGGAATAACGATCAATTCTACATTATGTAAATGTCATATGCACTGAGGTCATGAAATTAAGCAAATGATCATGCAGGTAATTTATCAGACGAAACTAGTTAATCACTGGAAGAAAAAGGGACACCTCTCTATTCCCATCATTAACCTGTTGGGTCTGCCCTCAGGTCTTCAGTTCAGGATGGAGGTTTCAACCTCTCAGCGTGTGACGACAGGTGTAAATGTCTAATTATTTCTTATGAATTCATGAAAGGGTTGTCGGAAAAAACACGTCCAGTCGCAAGGAAATGATTTTATCTAATTAATTATTTAATTAGCAGGGCATCGCTTGATTTTGACGGACAGGTGGGTTCACGTGCTGCACTGCACAACGCCCTTCAGTTCCGTCCGGAAGGGAAATGACGCCAGTGCAGAAAATGGCGTCCAGACAAACTACTGACTGGTGATGTTTGCTACCCCTTTAATTTAGAGCCGATTGTAGGCCTCGGAGATAAGCCGATGGAAGAACTGGCGATGCACTTTAGCCGTCCGTTTTCCTGATTCGGGAATTCAACCCGCGACTCATGTCTGCAGGAGCCGCCTGGCCGAAGAGGGGTTGTGGAGCATCGCAGCGCCGAGGTAAGACGGGGGGGCTGAGGAGCGAGCTGACAGCTCACAAACATCTCTGTTGTCACGACTATCCTCCGCGTTAGTGCCACTAGGATCATTTGGACGTGGATCGGAAGCTATAGCCCTCCAGGGCTCCGTTAATGTACAACAGTCATGTACAACACCGCTGTCACTGGCTGGGATTGATGTAAATCCCCTTATAGCCCCAGCCGCTGTAGTCGCATGCCTTTTCCAACCCGTAGTAATGATACCAGCCTTTGTCCTCGGCTGACAATGTGGTTTTCTTTCTAGCAGACATGTGATAGGTCGTGATCTATGATACTAATTCTGACAGGGATGTTTCACAACTGTGATGAGCGAGAGTGAAGGGGGACTGAGTAACGCCAGATATCTGACACGCGTGTCCGCTCGATTTGCATTTGTAAACAAGACCAGGTAGCCGGTGTTTGGTTGGCCTACCCTGACGGTATACAGTGTGAACACCTTCTCACCTGCGGTTTCTTATTGATGTCCTCCTTTGAGCAGAGCAAGGGAAACACAAACACAGGAGATGTGAGCGTCCCCAAAGCGCGCTTCCAGTCAAGCCTGTGATTTTTCCACCGGGCCCTAAAAGGTATGCTTCACACAGGACTCATTGAGTTTACACCTTCCTTCACCTTAACCAGATTCCACCTTCTTTTAACAATTTTTCTGAAGTTTGACAGTGCATGGTTATTACATTTGAATTGAAATTGGTCTACATCAATTCGTGGGCTATGGCACATTCTGGCAGATTGTCAGTTCATTCTCTTGAGAGCTCATTGGCATCACAAGGAATTGCACTCAATTATGAATTTATATCAGTTTTCTAAAGAATTCACATTTTATTATATTTTTGATTTGGTACGTGTATTATTTGTCTTTTGAATAAACTTTGAAACAGAAATAATGTGGCTCAATGTGTTAGGTTTCAAATAAACTTGACAATACAATACTATAATTAGTTACCTGTGTTTGAAATAAGCCTTTAGGGTATTGTATGCTTAATTTTGTACTACGACATGTAGACCGATGGATTTGGAAGCATATATTTAATGTATATAAGTTCCATGCCACTTTGTTTAAGCATTGTTTTGAAACTTAATATATATATTCTGCATGTCCTCTGAAACTATTAACATGCATGTTTATGGTGTTTTTGAGCCTATTGTTGATCTGTTTGAAACATTGAACACTTTTTTTATTGTTTTACTAGCTGTTGATCAAGCTTTAATGACCTTGTTGTTTCAGCTCTGTTCAGGTAATTGACGCTCAGAAAAGGGACTTGTTAGAATCTACTGGATACAAGGGGCACTGTCCTCTGATTGGTTCGAACAACCCCCTCTGACATGCCCGTGGCCAATCAGAGGTGAGTGCGCATTGCGTGTGTCAGTGTGTATGTGTGTGTTCATGTGCTAATTCTACAATGTAATCATAGTGTTTGGGTACCAAATAGAAAAAAATTGGTCAAACATGTTTTTATGAGTCATTCTCTGTACAGGTGTACAGGTGTGCAGGTAATTATAGAGCATGTAACAACATTGCATTCAGTGTCAATCAGCCCTTCGGTTATTTAAATGAATAGGTATTTCTGTGTGTCGAATGTTTATCAATAACAATTATTGTTACCTCGAGGACTTATTATTATGTTTTAGCGATCATCCTGCTAGCCGGACAAGGTCATGCCTGGCTTGCTTTGTTTGGGCTCAGAAACAGGCTGATGTGTTTGTGGCCCCAGTGAGGGATAAGCTCCTCCATTGTGCTGAGAGTAGCCGCATACACGCTTGAAAGCTAAAGGGGAACGCTGCTTGTTTAGTCTGAATCGCTGGGTAGAAAATGCTGAATGTCCCCATCGAATGCCCTTCCCCGGCGGCCCAAGTCCAGTGCTTGGAGGGATAGGGTTTCAGCAGCCCAGATAAAAACACTTTGCCTCCCCACTGCCGGTTCTGTGCGTGGTGTCATCACAGTGCAATCTTAAGCTGGGGTTTTCCAGGCTCCCTACTTAAAGTATCCCAAAGTGAACCATGGCTTCAATCACAACCATTGTTGAATACTGTGGCAGTAGCATGCCATTAAAGGGTAACCCCATATTATAGCCAAACCCATGGGACAACCTGGGTTGGGCTCAACGTGTTGCTAGGGGGGGAGCTGTTGGTTAGCTAGGTGACATGTCTCACAAGCCCTGCTACAGAAGATGTCAAGCGAAACCACTTGGCACTAACATAGTACAGTATAGTTACAGCCATTGTAATAATGTGTTTTAACATAGATGGTGCTGTTTCAGCAGTCAGCGACCGGAGAGGGGGATTCTGCTTCAGAGTTCTCTCGCCCCCGTCTTATTAGCTGTTGCTCCTGGTTGGAATCTGATTTTGCGGCAGGTGTGCTATGTCCGGGGGGGATGTGGAGGTGTACCTGTCCCAAGTGCATGATGGGAGTGTGTCGTCCGGGTTCCGGGCGCTGTACGAGGAACGGCTCCTGCTGGACGTCACACTGCTGATAGAGGAGCACCACTTCCAGGTCTGTGTCTTTTTTAAATTATTTATGTATTTATAAACGGACACACCCACACGTAAATCCACGTAGGGACAACAGGAAGCCATTGTAGTGGGGGTTGATTGTGATGATGTAATCTGTTGTCCCTCCAGGCTCACAAGGCTCTGCTTGCGACGCAGAGCGACTACTTCCGGGTCATGTTCACGGCGGACATGAGGGAGCGGGACCAGGACAAGATCCACATGAAGGGGCTGACGGCGGCCGGGTTCGGGCACGTCCTGCGCTTCATGTACTACGGCTCGCTGGAGCTCAGCATGCCCACGGTCCAAGAGATCCTGCAGGTAGCGCAGCACACATGCACACCTGCTGGCCACAATGACAACCACGTGTATGTACAGCTGTCCATTAATCCATTCATCAATAAATCATCAATCAATCAATCCATTCATCATCAGTCTTGCATAAGTCATGGTAGAAAAAAAAAATGGTAACTTTCTTTTCAGAATTGGTTCAAAATGGAAACAGCTTCTATGGTATATATTTGTGGTTCTTTGATTTTATTTTATGGACGATATTATGGTTCGAGGATTAGCCACGCAATATCCTGGTCCACTTCCTCAATCCTGTCCTACTTCCTGCTTCCTGCCCAGGCGGCCATGTACGTGCAGCTGACGGAGGCGGTGGAGTTCTGCTGCTCCTTCCTGCTGGCCAAGATCTGCCTGGAGAACTGTGCCGAGGTCATGCGTCTCCTGGAGGACTTCAGCGTGGGCGTGGAGGGCGTCCAGGAGCAGCTCGACAACTTCCTCCTCCACAACTTTGTCCCGCTCATGAGCCGGCCGGACTTCCTGTCCTACCTCAGCCTGGAGAGACTACAGGTCAGTTTGGGGAACGTTGGTCCCCTCCAGGTCAGGTCCCCTCCAGGTCAGGTCCCCTCCAGGTCATGTCCCCTCCAGGTCATGTCCCCTCCAGGTCATGTCCCCTCCAGGTCATGTCCCCTCCAGGTCAGGTCCCCTCCTGGTCCCCTCCAGGTCAGGTCCAGGTCAGGCCCCCCCCAGGTCAGGTCCCCTCCAGGTCAGGTCCCCTCCAGGTCAGGTCCCCCAGGTCAGGTCCCCTCCAGGTCAGGTCCCCTCCAGGTCAGGTCCCCCTACAGGTCAGGTCCCCCCAGGTTCAGGGTCCCCTCCAGGTCAGGTCCCCTCCAGGTCAGGTCCCCTCCAGGTCAGGTCCCCTCCAGGTCAGGTCCCCTCCAGGTCAGGTCCCCTCCAGGTCAGGTCCCCTCCAGGTCAGGTCCCCTCCAGGTCAGGCCCTCCAGGTCAGGTCCCCTCCAGGTCAGGTCCAGGTCAGGTCCCCTCCAGGTCCCCTCCAGGTCGTGTCCAGGTCAGTTCCCTTGGCACTAAATTAAACCAATCAGGAAGCTGTTGCTCCTGAAGTAGCTGTCCTTTTAAAGGTACTTTGTGTAAGAATTAATAAACTCCTTCTCACGACTCCTTTGGCCGAAGGTGCGCAGCACCAAGCGCTCTTTGTGGGGGACTACCTCAAGGTGTTGGGATCGGAGCCGGTCTCTGGCTTTTTGACGAGTCAATTTCCAGGCAGCTAACCATACCATAGTACAAAATGGACAGCTTAGCTTTATTTATATAACCTTCCTGCATCAACTTTTCGTTTTTACAACCTGTTCTATAATTGGCAATTTAAAAGTGATGCATGTACGTGCACGTTAAATCCTACATGGAGTCCCTTCTTAAGGTGTGACGGTCTTGAGACAAGACTTGCAGTATGATGTAAGTAAGGCATAAGGCGTTATCTTCAGGTTCAAAGATCAGCTCCGAGCTCCCCATCTGTGCCATCCGCAGACAGGCTCAAAGAAGGTCATTCCTACTTTATTCCGGACCTGTCCGCCCATTTGGACTCCTTATCCACTTTGTAGCAGCTACATCGGTCACATGGAAACAGTTTAAATGTTGAAACTCACAGCAGCACAGCGTGTCCAAGGACAGGGGAACTCCAGGACCTTGAGTCCAGTGAAAGCGAACACTGTGGTTCACACACCTGTTGTTGGATTGGACTTTATCTCTGTAGACTGCTACAGATTTTATTTGGTTACTGTGGAGTAACCCCCCGCTCCTAAACCAGGCGTACCTGGAGAGCGACGCCCTGAGTCGCTTCCCCGAGATCGAGCTGTACGAGGCGGTCCAGTCGTGGCTCCGTCACGACCGGCGCCGCTGGAGACACACGGACACCATCATCCAGTCCATCCGCTTCTGCCTCATGACCCCCGCCAACATCTTGGAGAAGGTGAGACCCCCCCCTCCCCCTCTACTCCCCAACAGCCTGTAGGCTAAGGAGGTGAACTCCCAGATGAAAAGCTGTCCTCCCTTTGCCTGCCTGCATCCTGCACTTATTCATATGATTTAAAAAGTGCATGTAGAAAGAAGCTGTGTTGCTAGATGTTAGCTCTTCCCAGGCTAGGGATCTCCACAAGCTTACATTGAACAGTGAGGTTTTTGGATGTTGTTTGCTGGCTCAACAGTAGACCTGTTTGTTTTTTAAAACGTAAGCCCACTCGGCTTACGTGTTGCCGTGTTTTACCTGATGCTAAACCTTCAGCTAAACGCCTCCACCACTCCGACAGGTGAAGACGTCGGAGTTCTACCGGTATTCCCGGCAGCTGAGGCAGGAGGTGGACCAGGCCATCAGCTACTTCCACGACATCAACCAGCAGCCCCTCGTGGACACTCGCGCCAACCGCATCCGCTCGGCGCGCCCGCAGACCGCCGTGTTCCGGGGCATGATCGGACACAGCATGGTCAACAGCAAGATCCTGCTGCTGCACCGACCCAAGGTGTCTGGAACCTTGGGCTCTAGGGGGTCCGGGACGGGGGGGCCGTTCAATCAAGCGTTATGGATGAAGCCCTCGGTGTACAATGAACCTGACTCGATTGATTAAGAGGCTTTACTACAAAGGGGAATGTTTTTGTATTCACGGGTTTTTTGCGGGTTTTCGTTCAATCTTTATTGTTACTGGAGCTTTTTATGCAAACCAGGAGGACCAAGTGCTCAAAGCAGGATTTATAGTCGCCGTGATGCGCTGTTAAGAGTGTGCCGGCAGTACACGCACGGACATGCCATTCAAAGTCACCGTCTTGCCGTAAAGTCAGTCCGGACACTCGGTTCCAGCTGTTATAAGCAAGTGATGAGCAAGAGGATCCCACACAGACAGAATAAAATATAAAATATCAGTGCAAAAAAATCGGATGGAAGATTGGAAGCTAAGCTTCAGCGATACTTGTAACGTCAGGTTGTATTGAATATGTGAGTAAGCCAGAAACGTTGACGTTAGTTATCAATATAGTTGAGTCACCTATAGTTGACGCGCATCAAATATGTTCTGTTCTGTTCAGCAACATTCATTTACAAACCTAGGAGCCCAATTCCCCACGTTATACCCATAGGTTGAACCACACAAGGGAACAGATCACACAGAACCTTTTCTCAATATTAATATATCTATATTATAATATTATGGGCATCCCATTACATATGCTAATGGTTCTCAAAGACCGTTGTAACATTGCACGTCGTGATGGCGTCCCCCCCTCCCTCGCCCCCCGGCCGTCGCTGCGGGTCTGTGAACTAACCCGAGCTGCGGCGTCTGTATTTTCGGACCCCCAGGTGTGGTGGGAGCTGGAGGGGCCGCAGGTGCCGCTGCGCCCCGACTGCCTGGCCATCGTCAACAACTTTGCCTTCCTGCTGGGTGGCGAGGAGCTGGGCCCGGACGGGGAGTTCCACGCCTCCTCCAAGGTGTACCGCTACGACCCCCGGCAGAACTCCTGGCTGCGCATGGCCGACATGTCGGTGCCCAGGTCAGTGCCGCGCTGTTAGGTCGGCTGGAAGCAGGAAGGGGACAGGATGCAGGAAGGGGTCAGGATGCAGGAAGGGGTCAGGATGCAGGAAGGGGACAGGATGTAGGAAGGGGACAGGATGCAGGAAGGGGACAGGATGTAGGAAGGGGACAGGATGTAGGAAGGGGACAGGATGTAGGAAGGGGACAGGATGTAGGAAGGGGACAGGATGTAGGAAGGGGACAGGATGTAGGAAGGGGACAGGATGTAGGAAGGGGACAGGATGTAGGAAGGGGTCAGGATGTAGGCAGTGGACGAGTAGACAGGAAGTGGGCGGAAAGAAAAGTGTGTGTGCATGTGACGACGAGTATCCATTTCTCATCGGAGCGTGATCCTGCAGTGCTAATCCTCGGTCCATATTGTCCATAAATGGAATGAAAGTACCCCAAATATATGCTATAGAAAGCGATAATGGGATGGACCCTAAATCAAAACATTGGTTATACATTTTGTAACTTTTTGAGGCTGATAAATGTTTCCAGCTATATCCGGTATCAATCTATTAATCGTATATTTTACGTTTTCCTTTTCAAGCAGCAATGTGTTTTTAGCTTTTACCTTTTAATTGTATGGGCTACAATCTCCCTGAATTTAATTTTCTTTTTATTTCAATGTGATTCCCACATCACACAACAAGACAGTCAATGAGTGACAGGGATGGACCCTTCTGCCTCGTCTTTGTCTGCATGGTGACGTGTTCCTCGTCAGGGGTTTCGTCTTCCCTCTGAGGAGCTGAACTAAGGCGCCCCGCAATGCTTTTGTCCGCCCTGCAGGTCGGAGTTCGCCGTGGGCGTGATCGGGAAGTTCATCTACGCGGTGGCGGGGCGCACGCGGGACGAGACCTTCTACTCCACCGAGCGCTACGACATCACGGAGGACCACTGGGAGTTTGTGGACCCCTACCCCGTCAACAAGTACGGCCACGAGGGCACGGTGCTCAACGGCAAACTATACATCACCGGCGGCATCACCTCCTCCTCCACCTCCAAGCAGGTGTGCGTGTTCGACCCCGGACGGGAGGCAGGAGGAGGAGCAGGAGCAGCGGGAGGAGACGGTGGTGTTAGTGGAGGAGGGGGAGGCGTGGTGAGCAGCAGTTGTGGTGCTAGTAGCGGTGCGTCTGGATGTGGAGCAGGATCGGGCGGGGCGGAGGCGACCCGGGTCCGCGCCGGCCGCAGCCCGCTCCTCCCCGGCACGCACGCCAACTGCTGGGAGAACAAGTCCAAGATGAACTACGCCCGCTGCTTCCACAAGATGATCTCGCACAACGGCAAGCTGTACGTGTTCGGCGGCGTGTGCGTCATCCTGCGGGCCTCCTTCGAGTCGCAGGGCTGCCCGTCCACAGAGGTGTACGACCCCGAGACGGACGAGTGGACCATCCTGGCCTCCATGCCCATCGGGCGCAGCGGGCACGGGGTGGCGGTGCTGGACCGGCAGATCATGGTACTGGGCGGCCTGTGTTACAACGGCCACTACAGCGACTCCATCCTCACCTTTGACCCCGAGGAGAACAAGTGGAAAGAGGACGAGTATCCCAGGATGCCTTGCAAACTGGACGGCTTACAGGTGTGCAGCCTCCACTTCCCAGAGTATGTGCTGGAACACGTGAGGCGCTGCAGCTGAGGTCGGCTCCGGCCCGCGTTTTGGTGGAAAAGCTGATTTTTTTTTTGTGGACTGGCTTATCCCACTTGTAAGATTAGGTTCGGTGTGTTTTGACACACGGGCGTAAACACCTGTGGTGTTCACAGGCGTGTGTCCACACTCTGCAGAGTATCATGAGTGTTTAAAGATGACCATGAGTTAAAACCAGAAAACCAGGTTCTTCATTCCTTCCTGAAATCAGAACCGCGAGGGATCAAATGCAACGCTATGCTTAGAACGGCGGCCGAATGAGCAGTCGAGGGAAGCGTTGGGATCGGCATTTGGGTTCTTCTTCTGCTGGTTATGTTTCCCTATTGTAATACTCGGACTGAAACACACTCGAGGCAGTCGACTCAATGGTTTTTAAAATGTGCCACGGTTAAAGGCGCATGGAACTTTGTTTGTTTTCTAAGGGTCAGCTGCAGGCCAAAAAAGGCAAAACCTGGCGCTGCAGGAATAGTATTTGTGAAAATCAGGGTGCAGTTCTTTGGTGAAACTGGGAAAAATTACCTTGAAGTGTCATGATTTTGGCATCCATACGTTTTGAGAAGAGGGGAATGTACAGGATTACATAGAATCTAAAAACAACTATAATCTGTTATTTATGATTTCAGAAGGTCCTACCTGTTACTCAATATATGGAAACGCCAAATATTTGAATGGCCTGTAATGCATAGCTCCAAACAGTGTAGGTAACAAAGCATACAGGACGCTGTCATTCAGATATCTTTAGACACAACGGCACTATATTACCTACTAGTTGATATCCAAAAACGTGAGGCAGCTCGTGACCGTAGGCAACCTGCTTCAGAAGCTGCATTGAGGCGTCTCCATGGTGACGGCAGCTTATGTACACGCATCCCAAAATGGCTTCCGATACGTTTGGGTCCCCGGCACGGTTTATTTTGGCTCTTGTATATCCACAATGCTGTACTTATTTGACTGTCCTTCCCACCAGTAGTGTGTGTGTGTGTGTGTGTGTGTGTGTGTGTGTGTGTGTGTGTGTGTGTGTGTGTGTGTGTGTGTGTGTGTGTGTGTGTGTGTGTGTGTGTGTGTGTGTGTGTGTGTGTGTGTGTGTGTGTGAGACACCACTGTCTGCTCAGACACACTTCCATCTTACTGCGTCATGTGCCACAGGGGTCATACTTGAGCATACTTGATACATCACTTGAGCTCTGGATTTAGTTTTTCGCTCCATTTTTATTTTAATTTATTTAATTATTTTTTTTGTACGCCGAAACCTCTATTGTGCATTTTAGAAAGAACAAAAAAAGTCAGCCAACTGTTCCTTTTTACGCTACTAGTTCTCATTTTCCTGGAACATTTAATTTGTCGATGTCCAATATATTTCCATGTCGGTGTCTTAGCGTTCTGCTATGGTTGTACCCGTGCAGGCTCACGGCGTACCCGGACACCTCTCACTGAACTGTCTCTCTGGGCGCTGCGACCGGTAACCACCGCTTTTACTGGTGAACCGGCGTCCCGTCATGTACTGGTTGTACGTACTGTGTCATACCCCTTTAACATCTGAGCTTGTAACCTCTCTGCAACCCCACCCCCAGCTAACTCGCCCTGATCACAGCCATGTCAACGGTTCCTCTCTGCATAGGAGCAGGTTGCACTCACCCTTCTTATCCACTATGCCGGTGTTTCTTACTCATTGGGTCCCGACCCAAATCGGGCTGTGATCCAGTGGGTCGACGCACAGAACACTGAGAGAACTCTGAAAATAGCCGCCGCTCGGGTGTGCGCAGGGTTTTCTGTGTTGGCCGCGGGGTCCCGTGGACACTCTGAAGATGGTCTTTTGAGACTGGTTTAGGGACCCCTGCTCTTTGCCAACATCCTCACGTCCTCGTCCAACGACGTCATCGTTTAACTCCTAGGGACGTCAGCCGAGTACGAGGCCCGTTTAGGATCAACCTCCCATGTGAGAAAACCAGCATATTGTACCAATAACATGTTAATGGGAGCGTTGTAGAATGGTGTCTAGGAAACGGATAGGAAAAAAACATTGGGATATACGCATCTTTCATTTACAAGCTGACAACCTTTTGGACCTTCTTTACATCTCCCCATTGTCACACATCATTCCCATCCATGTTCTGTTCAACTTTTTTATGAGCCTACGCTGAAAAGGGCTACAACGTTGGAGCGCTGACGCAGTATTCTTCAGTACTGTAGCTTTTGAAGCATCCAGTTGCTGGGGCAACAGCTATGCAGCAAGCGTCGCTCTGTTTATGTTTTGCTTCTGCTTTTGCATCCAAAGAGAGGGAAACGCATTTCCAAGTTTGTTCATCTTTTGTGTTGGATGTATGCTTGCTTGCCATGCAAACGGAGGGGGATGTTTATTGTTCAGGTATTCACCTCTTATCTGTTAAAGCGAGTCGAACAAAGTGGAAATGTACACGCTCAGCGTTGGCAAGACCAGAGAAGAAATACGTTTGGAAGCTGCTACATGTGTTCTGCATTTGTGAAGATAGCTGACTGTTACACGAATCACATCCCATCACCAAAAACCCACAATTCTGCTGTCCGGTATACCTCGAGGCGTGGATGCAGTAGTGCACAGACGCCCGCAAGTCATTCTGTAATATTGTTATTTATTGAATATAGAAACGTGAAGGTATGAACGTCCAAATCGGTGATGAACTGGCGGTGAACATCATGGTCTTCGTGATCATAGTCACTGCTGGGAAAAGAGTGAATCAGGTCACCAATATGTTATTGTAGTTTCTATCTGAAGATCAACAGTCAAGCCCTAGTCACGGATTATGCCAAACTCATGTCCTCAAACCGCTCCTTTTTTATTTAATACTGAAGATATTTAACTACCCAATAGTACTGTCCTTATTTGATGCACACTATTTCAAAGCACGGCGACCTCAAGTCCTTCATCCGTCTCAAATCTCAAGTAGGAGAAGAAAACATAATAGGATAACAAGGATTAAGCATACCCTGTTACAGTGACTGTATTTGAGGATGGAAGTTAATTGAGATCAGATTAACGTAATCATAATCTGAGTAGTACTTATTTGGAACGATTTGTAACTCTTTCCAGAAATAAACGTTCGTATTGAAAGATGTTTTGTTTACGTGTTTGTGGTGTTGCGCCCTTTACGTGACGTCAGATGCGTGTTCTCGGCTCTGCGGCTTGCCGTAGAGTCTTATCAGCGGAAGCAAAATGTCTACGAGACTGGTAATGGTTCAAGTTCATTCACATTTTAACTATAATAACGGTACTGTCATTTTATTTTAATGAATAAATAAACCTTAATGTATTTGGGTATCGTAGAGATGCCTTGAAATTAACCACGCAAATGAATCATAGTGCTAAATTTGCCAACTGCTAACATTAGCTACACCTTTTGTGAAGCTAAACAAGACAGAGTAAACGGTTCATAATTCAGGAGCTCTGACAGTCATTATGCCAACAACGAGCTTAATTCCCGTTCTATTTTGTAGCATAATTATATTTCTGATCAAGCAATTATACCGCTAGAAAATCCTTTGCACTGCGTAGTCCACACGTCTGTCTGAAAGCCCATTTGTAATGTCCACCACCACCGTCCGCCACCAGATGGCGCTACCGCTCGCCGGCTCCGGGCTGATGGGGGTGATGGTCGGGACTGTGTTCGCTGCCGGGGATGCAAAGAGTAAAAGCTCAGGGATACTTTTCAGGATCGATGAGGTGGGCTTGTGTCAGACTCCTAATCATCGCTGTGCTGTGCCTATGATTTTTATTTCATACAAATTTATATAATAACCTTTTTGGTGGCAGTTGCCATCTTTGTATACTACGCCAGAGCCACAGTCCAGATATACTGACCCCGAGCCGGGCCAGCTGGAACACGGTGTTGCAGCCCTGAGAGAAATGGTGGAGCCGTACACCAGCCAGCTCCAGGTAGACCTTCATCCACGGCAAACTACATGACAACTATTACACAAACACAAAGTGAGGCCCTTACAAACCATTATAAAATGGAGAGCCTTTACAGTTAAAGTAGTATGGTTGTACTTCTCCGTTGGCACGGAGACTGGGCTGCTTGCAAGCTTTCTTGGCAGGTTCCTCAGACTCCACTTTGATATGTACCTCACGTGGAATAATCAAATTATTATTTTGATCATTTGTTTTGATTGGCCCACGACGTGTCGTGTGTGTGTGTGTGTGTGTGTGTGTGTGTGTGTGTGTGTGTGTGTGTGTGTGTGTGTGTGTGTGTGTGTGTGTGTGTGTGTGTGTGTGTGAATGATGTGTCAGATGTGTTGCTTCTTGTTGGAAGACATGCCGTACTTAAGTGCCATACTGAAACAAACTGCTACTGGTATTATTAAATGGTATATCATAATCACATGACCTAATCATGAGTTTTATTTATCGTTATATCATATGACCTAAACATGGTATTAATAATCGTCAAATCACTTAGACTTGACATGGGTTTTAATCACTGTTAAATCATAAAGACTTAACATGGGCATTAACTATTATATCAAATGACCTAAACATGGTATTATATATCTTTATATCATATAAACATGGGTATTATTTATCTAAATGGTGTTTTGTGTGTAATCTCCTGTATTCATTACCTTTCTCCCCCCCCCCCTCTCTCTTTTTCTCTCTCAGAAAACCACTCTTTCTGCCAGGGGGAAAGTGGAGGTAAATGTCTGTTTCCTGCAACATATACTGTACATCCTGTCAGCTACAAAATGTCTTTCTTTTTAAGCTTTATTGTCATATGAGTAGTAGAACATTAGAGTATTATTTCAAGCTTCTTCCCTTTTCACCCCATATAACCATTACACAACCTACTATTATTTAAAGACACAAATTACACATTCAATTTTAATTTGCTACCAGTGTTCCTCATTGTGTTTGCGAGCCAAGGGTTGTTTTTTGTGCGTTTGACTTGTGTTGCAAGGCGGTGTTGGTCTCCTGTTACAAAACACATCCAAACCATCTGGAAGGTTCTTAAACCCTAGAGAACGTGTCGTACCGCGTTGTGCAAGACCACTCCTCCTCTCCTCCACTAGAGGTCAAACCAACCCACCGTCCTCCTCATCTGATTGGGCTATTTTCATAGAACAAATGTAATTATAGAATTTGTATTGGATAATTGTCTTTATTTATAGTGCACTGTTTATCCACATCTGGAGTGGCTTTCTATCCTCTTCCACGTGATGATACTAACAACCCAAGCCACTCATGCAGCTCGACCTTGGGAGCTATTAATAGATAAATGCCGGCCCCGAGGAGCCGCTCCACTGGACTGAGGGGCCCGGAGGGTCTCGGTGGCTTTAGAACAAACTTGGACCCGACGTTTAAAGGTTACGGCCCCCCGGGGGGGGGGGGGGGGGGGGTGTTGTTTGGCCTCCATGGAGAGCTAGCGTGTTAAAGTTGACCGTCACACTAGTAGAGGCTTTTCATCAAAGCCATGGAACGCACACAGGGGGAGGTGAACCCTGTCTCAGCAGGCAACCTCAGCGGTCGTCGTAAAGGTTTTTAAAAGAAAAGGGACACATTATGTTCCGTAGCAGCAAGAGTGAAGGACGTAGTGGGCGCGCAGCGGATAGAAGACCACCGCGCTGCTAAAGAAGAAGACTTAGCAGACTTCTTGTAATTAATGAAAAGAGAAATTTACTTTGTAACTTCAACCACTTTAACAACGTGATTTTCAGGTTTGCTTATGCTATAATACAGCTTTATTGACAGTTTGATCCTGTGTTGGGGTCACCGCCTTAACTATTTTAGGCTGAACCTTGTTAACAGTAATATTATCTCATCTGTGGTTCAGGCTGATGGGTTGGTTTGTTTTTAAATGTGATCTGCTCTGTTGTGTTCCATGGCGCGCTGTGATTGGTCCCTTTGCTGGATGGCTGGGATTTCCCAATGGCAACAGGAGGTTTATAAAACAGTGGAGCCCACCGTGAATGGTACCATCGGGGCAGTCAAAGGTAAAACAAAACACACGCTCGCGCGCACACACACACACACACACACACACACACACACACACACACACACACACACACACACACACACACACACACACACACACACACACACACACACACACACACACACACACACACACACACACACACGTATATCATTATTTTTCTCTCTCTCTCTCTCTCTCCCCCTCTCTCTCCCCCTCTCTCTCCAGGTGTATACCAGTATCTGAGCGACCCACCCCCTGAGCTCTACCCCAGTGTAGGAGTGGTCGGATTCTCTGGCTTCCTGGGGCTCTTCCTGGCCAAAGGTAAGAACTGCAGCCCCCAAACCCCAGCTCCCGAAGGTGAAAGCCCTCACAGTGGACCGAGGGTCTCTCTCTTCCCCCTCAGACATGCCTTACACCCACCCTGTTAGTCGGACCAAGTTCTGACCTGATACTAAACCCAGATACTTGGCTCAAAACCCTGAAGAGGGCTTTTATGTTCCATAAAACTGCATGGTCAGTATTACACACAGTTTTACACACCGTATTACACATGGATTGCAATAGAGTCAATGGGAGCTTGAGAGCAATCCTGCCAGGAAAGATGTAATGCCAGGGAATTAGTAGTTTGCACTCCAAACATGACTCGGTAGAATTTATTGGCGTCAGACCATGTTTATCTATTTGGTAAGGAGCCAAAGTTTTTTTCTTTCCCTTCCCCCTCTTTTATTTACGCAAATCTTCTCTCTCTCTCTCTCTCTCTCTCTCTCTCTCTCTCTCTCTCTCTCTCTCTCTCTCTCTCTCTCTCTCTCTCTCTCTCTCTCTCTCTCTCTCTCTCTCTCTCTCTCTCTCTCTCTCTCTCTCTCTCTCTCCTTCTCTCTCTCTCTCTCTCTCTCTCTCTCTCTCTCTCTCTCTCTCTCTCTCTCTCTCTCTCTCTCTCTCTCTCTCTCTCTCTCTCTCTCTCTCAGGTTCCAAGGTGAAGCGGCTGGTGTTTCCAGTCAGCTTGATGGCTTTGACTGCATCCATGTTCTATCCTCAGCAGGCTGCCATCCTGCTCAAGGTGTGTGTAGTGCATATTTGAGGTTTGAACCCCTCTTTTAGCTATTGCACAACACAGCTTCTCTTCTACGTGTAATATAACATTGAGCATACATTGTTTTCCATCCTCAAACCATCGGTGGTCCACCGTACTTGATATTAAATCCTGAGATTCTTCCTTTACCGTTCCCTGAGTTATCCACATCCATGGTCCGATAAGAGTCCTGCAGAAGGCAGCAGGTGAAGGCCTCTCACAGGAGGACCCGAGTGGGCCGGCGGCCCTGTGAAAGCCGCCGGTGGGGGCCGCAGACTCTTATGACGGGGTCCCCCGTGTGTTGATGCCAGTTCACGGTCTGTCCACCAGGGGAGCAGGGACTCGGTGCTGGGCTGGGGGCGGCAGGGGCGCAACACCCTGGAGGAGCTCTGGAAGGAGCCCCCCTTCCTGAAGAAGAAGGTAGGCCCTCTCCTCCAGCCCTCACTCTGGTCCAGACAGGGGGTTTAAGTTTTTAAAAAAATATTTGGTAATCCTAAATTTTTTAAGATGAGTGGAATTATTTCCCTTTTCTTCTTCACGACTATAATGAGAACAAGAGCTTTCTTTCTGGAAGGTTGGAATTGCAGAAGCTTTGACCTTTTTTGTTTTTGTCCAATGATAGAATCGAATCAGTTACGCAGTAAAAATACCTCAGTTGTCTGAATGTGTTTTATCTAAAAAAAAAAAAAATGCGTGATGCTTTTGGTAGAAAATCCCCCCATTAACCATCCCAGATTAAAACAAAAACACCCAGCAGCAACACTGGGATAAATAAGCGAGTTGTCCCAGGAGTTGTAGGAGCGAGGGCTGCGTTCACGGACCACCACGGTGCAGACTGCCTCTGGGCGGTCGCAGCTGACGCTGCCCTCTTCTCTCTGTCTGTCCTCCTCCTTCTCACAGACTGAGATGAAGGCGAAGCCAATTGAGGAGAAGGACGCCCCATGAAGCTGAGGGACATGCACCAACCCCCACACACACACACACACACACACACACACACACACACACACACACACACACACCACACACACACCACACACACACACCACACACAACACACACACAACACACACACAC
>OLKM01001154.1:157519-166720 GCA_900291075.1 Melanogrammus aeglefinus | reverse complement strand
GAGAGAGAGACAGAAGAGAGAGAGAGAGAGAGAGAAGAAGAGACAGAGAGCAGAGAGAGAAGGCCAGAAGAGAGAGAGATAGGCAGAGAGAGAGAGAGGAGAGAGAGAGAGAGAGAGAGGCAGAGAGAGAGAGAGAGAGAGAGAGAGAGAGAGAGAGAGAGAGAGAGTGAGAGAAGACGAGAGAGACGAGAGAGAGAGAGAGAGAGAGAGAGAGAGAGAGAGAGAGAGAGAGAGAGAGAGAGAGAGAGAGAGAGAGATGAAGATGGAGGATGGGGGGGGGGAGGGAGAGAGAGAGAGAGAGGCATTGGGCTGATAGAGAATCGCTCCCCGCCGGAGCACTAAAAATCATTGGCGGCCCAATTTCACAGGAAGCACTAAACCCTTCCATTATCGCGTGGCTCCCTGTCTGTCAGACACCCAGTCATCTACACACTGACAGATGACTGTCTGCCTATCTCGCTCTCTCACACACACATGCTCTCTCTCTTTCGCCTGTTCCCCCCTCACACTCGTACACCCTCACGACCGCATGCTCTCTCTCTCTCTCTCTCCCGCACGCTCATGCATACACACTCTCTGTTCCTCACATGCGTACACTTTCTCACCCACTTTTTTTTTTTCCTGCATAACCACTCTTTTTCCATCTCCCGCTTTCCCGCTCGCCCTCACTCGCCCATTCTCACTGCATCGGTCGCTGGCTTGTTCACCGTGTGTTTGTGTCTCAAGATGTGTGTGTGTGTGTGTGTGTGTGTGTGTGTGTGTGTGTGTGTGTGTGTGTGTGTGTGTGTGTGTGTGTGTGTGTGTGTGTGTGTGTGTGTGTGTGTGTTTTAACATTCACAATGCTTGATTGGCATTAGGAAACAACACGACAGGCAGCATTACCATAACGACCGAAGACAAGGACGTGGAGAACAAAGCAAGATGTGGCGGCCATTGTAGTGGCATTGCTTCTCCTCTCTCCCTCTCCCTCTCCCTCTCCCTCTCCCTCTCCCTCTCCCTCTCCCTCTCCCTCTCCCTCTCTTTCTCAGCCCATTAAAACATATGAATGACTGTTAGGTAGATGTGAGCCATAGAAGGGTCACTTGGTGCTGCTTATGTCTTCAATGTCGCCTTTTTTCATCTGCTTGTACTTTAAAGCGCTTTCCTCTCAATTCCTAGGGTCTCTGTTTCTTTTTATTCTACTTTGCTGTGATCTTCTCCCTCTTTTCTCGCTCTCTCTTTATCTCTCCCCAACTCTCTTTTGTCTCCCTTGTATCTCCGCTACTCCTTCCGTTTTTCTTGCCCTCTCTCTCTTAGTCTCAGTCTCTCTTTGTCTCTCTCCAACTCTCTTTTCTCACTGGATCGCCACTTCCTATCTCTCTCCCCACTTCTCATCCTCTCCACCGCTCTCTCTCTCATCCTCTCCACCTCTCTCTCTCTCAACCTCTCCACCTCTCTCTCTCTCATCCTCTCCACCTCTCTTCTCTCATCCTCTCCACCTCTCTCCTTCCTCTCCACTCCTTCTCTCATCCTCTCACCTCTCTCTCTCATCCTCTTCCACCTCTCTCTCTCCTCATCCTCTCCAACCTCTCTCTCTCTCATCCTCTCCACACCTCCTCTCTCTCTCATCCTCTCCACCTCTCTCTCTCATCCTCTCGCACCTCTCCTCTACCTCTCATCTCTCTCATCTCTCTCCACTTCTCTTTGTCTCTCTCCACTCTCTCCATCTCCACCTCTCTCTCTCTTTCCCTCCCTCTCTCTCCACCTCTCTTTCTCTCTCTCATCCCCTCTCTCTCATCTTCTCCACCTCTCTCTCTCTCTCTCTCCACCTCTCTCTCATCTCCCTCTCCTCCTCTCCTCTCTCATCCTCTCCACCTCTCTCTCTCTCCTCTCCACCTCTCTCTCTCTCCTCTCCACCTCTCTCTCTCATCCTCTCCACCTCTCTCTCTCTCCTCTCCCTCTCTCTCTCCTCTCTCCTCTCTCTCCATCCTCTCTCTCCTCTCTCATCTTCTCCACCTCTCTCTCTCTCTCTCTCCACCTCTCTCTCTCTCTCTCAACCTCTCCAACTCTCTCCATCTCCACCTCTCTCCCTCTCTCCACTCTCTCCATCTCGCATTTTCGTTATTTGCAATAACTCTGACATTCAATAAGAACACTGGGTATTACATTAAAGGCAGTTATGAACACACATATCTGGATACAATAATGCCGGAGGTAAAGGACATAAACCACAATGGTTTTTTTAAGAGGGAAAGCGAGAGAGCACAATATGTACCTGCTGGGTTTTTAGGAACACTCTGTGCCTAATAATCGATTCAAAGCAAAGCTGTGTCTCCAGGGCCAGGTTACACTGATAGCTTTCAGAACTCTTACTTCATTGTTGAGGGTGTTTGACTTCCAGCTCGGCTAACTGCACTGGGTTTGAAACCCCAACGTCCGCAGAATACCTATAGGCGTCCTTTAGAAATGTTATTTCTCGCTCACTATTTGTTCATGATTCCTCATTCTATCCATAATTTTTTTTATCAGCCACTTATTTCTACACTTTCCAATCCTTGCAATTTTTTCATCTAAATATTTTTTAGGCTTTATAGCCTATAAGCCTATAAGCCTATATATGAATAATTGAATTTGGTGTTATGGTTAGGATTCCATTTCCATGTTAGAATGAGGCACAGGGTTTGGTTTTTGGGTTAGGGTTTTGTATGAATGCTTTGTTAAGCGTTTGTCTTTTGGTTCTCTGGTTTGGTTCTTAGGGTTAAGGTATCCGATTTGAGTTCGGTTTTAGGGTTCTGTTTTTGATCCCCTAATTTGGTCTTTTGGTTATGATTTCCTATTAGGGATGAGTGAGAGAGATTTTCTTGTTCTTTTGTTAGTCCACATGAGTGGATGTTTCTAGCCGCAGGAGGGCTGAGGCACCAGCCGCAGCCTGTTTACACTGCAGAGGGATATTTTTCAGAAGTGCGCTGGGAAACTTCAGAGGAAATGAGCTTAAACGCTGTGCTTTGTTGATATTAGGTCAGAAAGTACTTTTGCATTCAGAGGTTTAATTATAGTATATTATCTCATTAAGGCAAAACATCTGAAAAAAACAAAGAAAGTATGAAAACAACATGAGAAGCATTTCATTGCCCACTCTAAGTAACAACTTTGAAACGGATGTAATTACAGGTTATTACATCGTTATCTGTGTGTTACCGTGTTACGACCTACCCGCTAAGTATGGCTCTAAAAACTTGATGGGGTTTAGACGGTTTTGAATGCTACTGACAGTTTTCGGTCTTTTTGTTTCGTTGTTTCAACTGTCATATCTTTAGTCTTGATTCATATTCTATTGCCTGCAACATCAACACATTTCACTTAGAGAATACACTTAAAGTGTGTGTACAATGACATTTGAGGGTGTGTGTTTGTTTGTGTGTGTGTGTGTGTGTGTGTGTGTGTGTGTGTGTGTGTGTGTGTGTGTGTGTGTGTGTGTGTGTGTGTGTGTGTGTAGTGCGTGCGCTATGTGTTTGTGTGTGATGTGAGTGAGTGCGTTGCGGTCTGTTTTTATTAGATATGAAGGTATGTGTTTGACGAGAGAGAAAGAGAGAGAGAGAGAGAGACAGAGACAGAGAGAGAGAGAGAGAGAGAGAGAGAGAGAGAGAGAGAGAGAGAGAGAGAGAGAGAGAGAGAGAGAGAGAGAGAGAGAGAGAGAGAGAGAGAGAGAGAGAGAGAGAGAGAGAGAAGAGAGAGAGAGAGAGAGAGAGAGAGAGAGAGAGAGAGAGAGAGAGAGAGAGAGAGAGAGAGAGAAGGAGAGATACAGAGAGAGAGAGAGAGAGAGAGAGAGAGAGAGAGAGAGAGAGAGAGAGAGAGAGAGAGAGAGAAAATAAAGAGAAAGGCAGAGTGCATTAAAAGAGTAAAAGCACCCAGTTCTAAACACCACGAAACAAACAAAGCAGTGTTAAAAAACTTGCCGGACCACAAACACCAACAGACCCCCCCCCGACACACACGGCGACCATGGGACCCCCGCCACGGGTCACGTGACCTCAACCCACCTATCATGGGCGACTCGATGAAGCTCCAGGTGTTGCTGTGCGGCACATAGGACTGCAGCACGCCGGCCGGCCGCCCGGCCTCGTTCACGCCCCCGAACACGTACACCTTCCCGCCGCACACCGTCGCCGCCGCCGAGTGCACGGGCTTGGGCAGCTGGGACACCGTCTCCCATTGGTTGGTGATGGTGTCGTACCTGGAGCAAAGGGGGAGGGGCCAAACACAGGAGGGAAAAAAGAAGCATGAAGACATTTGCTGTGTGCACGTGTTTGTGTGCACGTGTGTGTGCGTGTGTGTGTGTGTGTTTGTGATGGAGAGACAGAGAGAGATAAACATGAAGGTTGCACATCACACAATGTGACGGCTTGAAAGAGTGTTTGTGTGTGTGTGTGTGTGTGTGTGTGTGTGTGTGTGTGTGTGTGTGTGTGTGTGTGTGTGTGTGTGTGTGTGTGTGTGTGTGTGTGTGTGTGTGTGTGTGTGTGTGTGTGTGTTGTGTGTGTGTGTGTGTGTGTGTGTGTGTGTGTGTGTGTGCGTGCGTGCGTGCGTGTGTGTGGGCGAGTTTACATAGTGGGGTTCATTCAGTGCGTTGCTTCATTCATCTTAAAAATCAATGGATACCTGAGATGTTGCGTGTCTGCCACCTGTCTCTAAAGACCCCATCAAAGAGCCCCCTGCCCACATGCAACCACGACGCCGCGGTCCGCGGACTTATCGACCGTCCCAGAGGAATGTTCAAACTCCGAAAGGCTTTTTCTAAACGTCCGCGACGAGAGCTCACACTCCCTGATGTTTGCGTCGTCGGTCCTCAACATCTTCAAGGACAGCGAAGCTTAACCTCGTCTTTGGCCGTCGGCGTTTGTTTTTTTTACCATCCGTGTGTCCTCTCGTGTTCCAGATGGAACCGGACCAACCATTATAAACACCCCTCTGTTTACGGGGTACACAGAGGCACCGCGTCCTGATTGGACGAGCATACGAAACCATCGGGTGTTTCCTGTTGAAAGTCTGAGTGAAAAGTGGTGCAGGGCCTGCTCAAGTTGTGTTCTTTGTACGACTTAATCGATATCTCACAGTCTGCGGTCTGCGCCTTGTTGAATTTTAGAATTTCAGTGTCTGCGTTCTGCCTCTGCAATGTGGACAGCGTCGTTTTAGCTCCTGGACTTTTGTGCCATGGCGAAGACAGACAACGGCGACCACGCAGAGAGCTTGCAAGGTCATGGTCGGGGTGGGAGAAAAAGCGAATGAAAACATTTCTTGGAGGAAATTTATCTGTCTCTAGTTCTGGCTCAGAAACCGCATTTTTCGTGGGGGAATTGATTCTGATTGTTTATGTTCTAGAAAATAATTAGCAAATTGAATATGCCTAGTACATATTCTATTGTACAGAATACGATGGCATTGATCGTCGCATAATGTTCACAGCCAAGTTGGAAGGCTGAGCTAAATTCACATCGAGATAACTTTACAAATCAAAGAAATTAAGTGAAGTGGATCATCGAATTGAGGGCCAGATTCAGGTCAGTCACTTTCCCTTGGACAGAAAATGCCGGAATACTTTTGATTTGTATGGTGATATAGCGACACTATAACCCTGTTGTAATATAACATTATGACTTACATGCATCCATTTAACCCCCCTGTTGCACACACTGACAGCCTAGCATTCAGAAAACCTAAATAAGAAGGTTTTCACTGTATTTCTCCCCTCTCACAGTTGCTGGTTCCATCTTGGTATTAGGGGTGACAGATATGAGAGAGTGTTTTATGCCAGCAGAAGGCAGGAAGAGAAAGGGAAATGGCTACACAACGCTCGCACAATGACAGCAATGTAAAGCAAAAAGCACAAAGCAACACATGGCGGGCGCCTACAATGCATTGGTCTCCATCGTTGTGCGTCAGAGCTCGGCATTGCGGGTCTGCAACAACTGCAGCTTTAAAATTGACCAATCCGAGCCAAGCGACACGACGCTGTGTGGTGGGCCACCCACTCGAAACGGGCCCTGTGTCTACAAATGCCCAGTTGTCTGAAACTGACGCAACAAACCAATAAACGGTGACCCGATTCCTGACGCCAAGGAGGGCTGACATATCCGCGGATCCGCACGCTTGAAGCGTGGCTGCGTGCGTCGTAAAGTGTTCACACGTCAAAATACCAAGCGGAACCAAAACAACAAACATGGAGGCAATCTTGGAGACGTAAGCTCTGACACATCCACGCGCTTGAACCAAGTGATCTCTTGTCAAACGGGTGCTTTGCTATGTGTGTGTGTTCACAATTCGGGGGGATTTTGTCATTATTTTTTCCGACCCTTACCCCAACATCAATATGCACCAGGGCATGTTGTGAACCGGCATACGATAGTGTGTGTGTGTGTGTGTGTGCGCGTGTGCGTGCGTGCGTGCGTGCGTCTGTGTGCCTGTGTGTGTGTGTGCCTGTGTGTGTATGAGCATGTGCGTGACGTGCGCAGTGCCGTGGTTTCCATTAGCGGTGCGTGTCAGCGCTGTAATCCCAGCGTCCACGGGCCGCCGCTCAAAGCCATCCAATCCCGTCCACTCATTCCAGGTGAAGCACCGGCCCTCATTGAGGCCCAGCCAATCAGAACCCAGGGAACCCTCTCTGCTTAAGACTCGTAGTTGAGTTCTAAAAACACAGGCTAGAACACAAGTTAGACCCCAGAAAGGCTGTCGAAACTTTCATTCACACTACTTGGTTTCTTGGTCATGTCATCAGCAGCGGTAGAGTATTTATAAGTTAAGTCAAGTTTATTATTTATTATTCAACAGATACTTTATCCAAAGCAAGCGAGTGAGTTCAGATGCAGGTCGTTCAGTCATGTAGGCAGCTGGATTGGGGCTAGGCGCGTAAGGCATTGTGACACGAACCGTTGCCGATAGCCAAACTGTCACGATGATAACATTGCTTCTTTTTGACTGTTATTGCATATTTTATGCCTCCGCAATGAAAAGTTATTTCCTTAATTAATGCTATTTAAAAATAATCGCCTGAGAAATCTAATCGTGAGCCGGCGAGTGAATCGTCACACTCCTTCCGTCTGTAGGCTACCGACGGAGGGGGGAATCGAACATGGAACCGTTTGGCCCGGAGACACACTATCCAGCCTAATTATTTCACGTTTGCATGTCGTTAACATTTCTTTTGATTTCGTCTGTATTTATCCGCTGTTTCAGCCTCGCAGGGCAGCAATCGCGTCGGTGTCTGACTCCAGACGCAGGCTTAACCCCAGGCAGACAGGCCGGGATTCAAACACGCCTCAAGGGGGAATAGGTTTTTACGGCAGATGAAGAGAGAGAGAGAGAGAGAGAGAGAGAGAGAGAGAGAGAGAGAGAGAGAGAGAGAGAGAGAGAGAGAGAGAGAGAGAGAGAGAGAGAGAGAGAGAGAGAGAGAGAGAGAGAGAGAGAAGGAGGTGAAGAGAGTGAGAGGAGCGATACTGTTCTATTTTTTTTTGGTAGTTTTTTTCGCAATCTGGGTCAGGTCCTTGACAACAGCTGGGTTGAGTGGCGGGGATTAAAGTAATGTCCGACACGGAACAGGAGAGGCTTTCAGATAGGTGGACATCCCCCGCAAGTGATGGGGTCAGTCTGAACCCAGCTGAAGCGCGAGCACGCACGCATACGCGCACACACGCACACGCACACACACACACACACACACACACACACAGTGTGTCAGGTGGAGTAAATGGGTGTTGTGGAGGTGGATGGACATGAGTGGTGGTAATTACTCCGCTAGATGTTTGGGTGGAGAAGCTCCCCGGGCCAAATCCAGCTTTGGCCGGAAGCCAAATTCTCCAAAGGATTCTGGGAAAGGAAATGTATTTAAAAAAAAATCTAATTAAATTATAATCTGCATCGTGTGCTGCGGTTGAGGAACTGCCCGAATATAACGAAAAAAGAAAACGATGCGGGAAGAAAAAAAAGATTCCCAGATAACGGAGCGCTTTGTTTATTATTTATTATAAGCTGGTACCTGGGTTGACCTGGGAGGGGATGCTCAAGGAGGGGATGTTTCCAAAGCGATGAAAGGCTAATTAAAACCCAGGGGTGGAGAGCTGCCTGCTCTTCACTCATTGACCTGATCCCCTCTCGGTACCCACACACTGTCTGAGAAAGACACATCCCGGGGGGCCCTGGCTGTTCAGCGTTCCTTCACCACCGACTGCTGTCTACCTGTAGGCCACCCTGAGCCTCGAACCCTAAACTGATCATTATATTTAAAACAAAAAGGTTTGGGCTAAAGGTGAATGCCACATTTTTATTTAACCGCAATTTAACCTGTGCAGGTGTGTGTGTATGTGTTTTTGTGTTTCTATTTGTGTGTGTGTGTGTGTGTGTGTTTCTGTGTGTGTATGTGTTTCGGTGTGTGGGTATGTTTCTGTGTGTGTGTGGGGGGGTTTCTGTGTGTGTGTGTTTTTGTGTCTGTGTGTGTGTCTGCATGTGTGTGTGTGTGTGTGTGTGTTTCTATGTGTTTGTATGTGTGTGTGTCTGTGTATGTGTGTGTTTGTCTGTGCGTGACGGTTGCCGTGAGCAACAATGAGGAGATTCTCAGCCTACTGCTGAGTGTGGAGACTGCCGCCATCAGAGGAAACACACCAGGCGGCCAAACTCAGTATGCGTGTGACTGTCGATCAAAACGGCGGGACGCCAACTCAGGACATCCTGGGACCACTCACAAACCGACCCAGGGCGGAGCGGGCGTGGGGGTGCAATGCTCCGATACTCTCATCACCTGACACGGGATAGGGGATGGACTCGGAAAGACCTGGCCTGATTAATATAGAGAGAGGGATTCTGAGAGAGATATAGGGTGATTGTGAACGAGAGAGTGCGAGAGAGAGACAGAGAGAGGGAGGGAGAGAGACTTAACTGCTGCGGCAATGTCAATGTTTATTGAATTGAATTGAGAGACAGTGAGGAAATGATTAAAAACAGAGACAGAGAGGGCGAGAGAGAGAGGGAGCGAGAGAGAGAGAGAGAGAGAGAGAGAGAGAGAGAGAGAGAGAGAGGCAGAGAGAGAGAGAGACAGAGAGAGAGAGAGACGGCAGAGAGAGAGAGAGACGGCAGAGAGAGAGAGAGAGAGAGAGAGAGAGAGAGAGAGAGAGAGAGAGAGAGAGAGAGAGAGAGAGAGAGACAGAGAGAGAGAGAGAGAGAGAGAGAGAGAGAGAG
>OLKM01001154.1:147519-152519 GCA_900291075.1 Melanogrammus aeglefinus | reverse complement strand
AGGAGGAGGAGGAGGGAGAGGAGAGGAGAGGAGAGGGATGAGAGGAGAGGAGAGGAGAGGAGAGGAGAGGGAGAGAGGGAGGAGGAGGGAGGAGGAGAGGAGAGGAGAGGAGAGGAGGAGTAGGAGGATGGAGAGGAGAGGAGAGGAGAGGAGAGGAGAGGAGAGGAGGAGGTGGGAGGAGAGGGAGAGAGAGGAGAGAGGGATGGAGGAGAGGAGAGGAGAGGAGAGGAGAGAGGAGAGAGGAGGATGGGAGGAGGAGAGGAGAGGAGAGTGAGAGAGGAGGGAGAGGAGAAGGGAGAGGGAGGAGGGAGGAGGAGAGATGAGGAGAGAGAGGAGAGGAGAGGGAGAGGAGAGGAGAGGAGAGGAGAGGAGAGGAGAGGAGAGGAGAGGAGAGGAGAGGAGAGAGGAGAGGAGAGGAGAGGAGAGGAGAGAGGAGGAGGGGGATGAGAGGAGAGGAGAGGAGGGGTAGAGGGGAGGAGAGGAGGAGGATGAGAGGTGAGGAGAGAGGAGAGGAGAGGAGAGGAGAGGAGAGGAGAGGAGAAGAGGAGGCAGAGCGCTACGAGAGGTGAGAGTCAGAGTTGGAGGACGGCAGTGGGGAGATAGGGATTTAATGAGACAATAAACAGCAGAGAGAGAGAGAGAGAGAGAGAGAGAGAGAGAGAGAGAGAGAGAGAGAGAGAGAGAGAGAGAGAGAGAGAGAGAGAGAGAGAGAGAGAGAGAGAGAGAGAGAGAGAATGCAGAGGGAAGGCAGGGTGCGATGGAGAGGGAGTGACAGTGAGGGAGGTGAGGACGTTGTGTTGCTGATTGTTCTCCACGAGCCCCAGTGGAGGTAGTGAGAGACGGAGTGAAAGAGAGGAAATGAGGGAAATGAGAAGTTGTGGTTTATTCCTGTAGTGTCAGCTGCCATCTGTGTGTCACGCCCACACCCACACACGCAAACGCACACCCAAACACATACACATACAGACACATATACGCACACACACACACACACACACATAGACACACACACAGACACACACACACACACACACAATCACCTCCAAATTACTTACATCATCACTTCCCTCTCCTCCCCTGCAGTTACTTTGGCATTCCCTCATGATATGTACACACACACACACACACACACACACACACACACACACACACACACACACACACACACACACACACACACACACACACACACACACACACACACACACACACACACACACACGCACACAAACCCAGCATACCACCAGGTAAGGGTTGTACTGAGGGACATGGGGTCACACCTGCTGGCTGTTCAGACAGTTTGATCAAATGCCACCTAACAACCCTTCCCCTCAACACACGCTCACGAACACACACACACACACACAACACACACACACACACACACACACACACACACACAAGTAGAGGCCACCTGCTCACACACACTCACACACACACACAGACACACACACACACGCAGGTACACACAGCCTTAACATTCTCTCTATAGAGAGTACAGTACAGGGAGAAAATCAAGACAAGAAGTAGTGTCAAAAAATCCAAACTCTGACAGCCTGCCTCGTGCTGCCTCCGCCCTGCTGGGACGCAGTGACTCATCTCCTGGGCTTAGCCCCATGCTATACTTAGCTAGCAAGGAGTATCAGCGTTCTGTACCTCTCCGAAGCTAATTAGCACACCTGCCAGCCCACCATCCCGCGGCGGCAGCGTTGACCACGGGCCTGGCGCCCACACACAGACCCGGGTCCACTCAAACACACAGACACACACACACAGAACTCAGAACCACGAACTCAGGCACAGAACCGGTCAGGATCAAAACGGAGACGGAAGGCCGAACATTCAAGATTATAACTTTTTATTCCCGCTGTCCGGGGTATCATTAGGTTTTTTGACTAGACCGACGAGGATATAGTTTAAGATTTAATGAGTCCAATATTCACCACGTAAAAAAGTTACATTTGCAATGATTGGTTTGGGAGAAGGTGCAAGTGAAAGGGAGCCAGACTTTTGTTTTGCATCACCTCGCACCTCACCGGTTATTCTGTCATCTTGGTCAATCGGGCATGATTATCATTGGGCTAATCCGGTTTGATATAGAAACACAGAACATGCGTGTTAATTATCTTGCTAATCGTTAGGAAAGGTTTAATCGAGCACAAAATGGTCTTATCCCCCTCTAGTGTGCATCGGGGCGTAGTAAAACGGATCAATATGTGGACCAAGTGTATTCTACACACACACGCACGGCTACACCCACACACGCGCGCACACACACACACACACACACAAAGTCACACGCACACACACACAAAGAAACACACACACACACACACAAAGACACACACACGCAAAGACACACACACACACACACACACACACACACACACACACATAAGTGTACAGTACATATATGTTCATGCACACACACACACACACACGGTAAGTCAGTTCAATAGGTGTTGGAGATGGTGGTGGAGGTAGTAGAGATGACGATGTTGGAGGTGGAGAGGGTGAAGGTGATAGCGATAGAGAGATGGCGGTGGTGATGGCGGTAGTAGTGGAGACGGTGGTGGTGATGGGGGTGGAGGTGGAAGAGAAGGAGGTTGGCGATGTAGAAGCTAGCGGAGGAGGCGCTAGGGGTTAGCGGTAAAGGGGCGCGGGCTCAGGTCTACCGCGCGGTGTTTGTGTGACCGATGTCGCGCATTCCCGCTGTATTAACCCTGGGCGCACTGTGATCTCAAAACAACGCCTAATGCTATATGCAGGCACTCACACAGCCCACCAACGCGTGTCACAAGAGTTGTGTCACGCTGTGTCACAACTCTTCTCGGTTTTGGGACCTCAGTGGTGGAACGAGCTCCCTGCCGTCCTCAGGACCGCAGAGTCGCTCACTATCTTCCGAAAAAGACCCAAGACTCACCTGTTCAGAGTCCACCTCGACTCTGTATAGCCACCCTCCCCCCTCTGGCCACCATTGTACACTGTATTGTATTGTGTTGTATTGTATTGTATTGTATTGTATTGTATTGTATTGTATTGTATTGTATTGTATTGTATTGTATTGTATTGTGTTGTGTTGTGTTGTATTGTATTATAGTACTTAGCTGTGTAGCAACTGCAGTAGCTGCTATCATTGCTGTAACACGGGGAATTGGTTAGCCTAGTGATTGTTGTACTTGCACTTGGTTCTATGAACATCCTTTCTGTACCGACAGCGATATATTGTTTCACTTCTTATGACAAATGTACTTATTGTAAGTCGCTTTGGATAAAAGCGTCTGCTAAATGCCCTAAATGTAAATGTAAATGTCTGATCTGCGGTTTCCACCGGCGCACTGCGCGCCTGCCGTCCCCGGCCCCCTACACACAGGGGGGGGGGGGGGGGGACTCTGGCACCTCAACCTGCACCCACAAGTGCTTTTCCTCTTGTGGCGACCTTGCATCAACACATGGAAAAAAAACAACAGATCCCATCATTCTGTGGGGGTGCGGACCGCAGACGTTTAACCCCTTGGTAGCCTGCGTTAATCCAAACCACCCCCCCCCCCCCCCCCCACACACACACACACACACACACACACACACACACACACACACACACACACACACACACACACATCTCCTGCTTCCTACGCGGGTCCAAGGGCAAAGCTATTTGGCGAGTTTATTTGCTCGTGGCAAACACACATCTGACAGAATGTGTAGGGCTGACATCGGGGGACCGAGCGAGGCTGTGGCCCCCGTATGGAAGGCCCTTCACAGTGGGGTGGGTGTGTGTTGTTTTTTTTTAAATTTCTTCCTGAAGCCAAGGTCGACTAATGCATAACTATGTACTTGTTCACTTACACACACGCACGCACACACACACACACAAATGCACGCAGGCACTCAGGCAGGCACACAAACACACACACACACACACACACACACACACACACACACACACACACACACACACACACACACACACACACACACACACACACACACACACACACACACACACACACACACGCGCGCGCGCACGCACAGCAGTAGGGAAACCAACCACCTCATTAACTGATAAATCCTAGCACATTTTGGGTAGCATACTGATAGCAAATCATTCTCACATACACACACACACAGACACACACACACACACGCACACACACACACACACACAGAAAAATGATGAATTGGCTGGTTTTAAAGACAGATGCATCCAGAGCTGTTGGACCCAACAGGCTCACCGCATGAAGGCCAGTTCACCTCGCCCTCACCTCCTCACCTTCAGCTAATCCTTACTATACCGTCCCCTCCACCGGCCCCCCACACACACCCAAGTACGCCTAATCCCTTAGATTGAACTAATGTACAAGACCTGAATCGTCAAACATGCAGACGTTTGTGTGTGTGTGTGTGTATGTGTGTGTATGTGTGTGTGTGTGTGTGTGTGTGTGTGTGTGTGTGTGTGTGTGTGTGTGTGTGTGTGTGTGTGTGTGTGTGTGTGTGTGTTGTGCGTGTGCGTGTGTGTAATGAGTGAATATGTGTGTCAGGGGGCAAGGGAAGAAGACAGAAGAGGTGGATGGAATTATTAATGAGTATGTGTGCGTGTTCACGTGTGTGTGTGTGTGCATGCGTTTCCCGACAGGGGCTTCACAGCGTGCGTGCATACATAACGGCCACATTAATAGACATAAGGAATCCCGCCGCAGGCAACGCAAAGGGCACCTTCAAAAGATTGGCACGGCGAGAACGAAGCGGGAGACAGGATGACAAACTTGGTCAAAGTGTACGGAACCTTATTTCTTTGGAGTGATGCGTGTGTCCATGCGTGTGTCTACGCGTGTGTGTGTGAGTGTGTGTGTGTGTGTGTGTGTCTGTGTGGGTGTATACGTGTGTGTTTGTGTGTGTGTGTCTGTGTGTGCTGTGCGTCTATGTGTGTTTGTGTGTGTTTGCGCGCGCATGTGTGCGGGTCTGTGCATCTATATGTGTTTGTGTGTGTGTGTGTGTTT
>OLKM01001154.1:136897-139657 GCA_900291075.1 Melanogrammus aeglefinus | reverse complement strand
TTGGCGATGGATCAGACACTAGCTGAGGAGGAAGGGGAGAGAGAGAGAAGAGAGAGAGAGAGAGAGAGAGAGAGAGACGAGAGAGAGAGAGAGAAGAGAGAGAGAAGAGGTAGAGGGTAGAGAGAGGGAGAGACAGAGAGAGGGAGAGAGAGAGAGGAGAGAAGAGACAGAGAGAGGGAGAGAGAGAGAGAGAGAGAGAGAGAGAGAGAGAGCCAGAGGGGGAGAGAGAGAGAGAAGAGAGAGAGAGAGAGAGAGAGAGAGAGAGAGAGAGAGAGAGAGAGAGAGAGAGAGAGAGAGAGAGAGAGAGAGAGAGAGAGAGAGAGAGAGAGAGAGAGAGAGAGAGAGAGAGAGAGAGAGAGAGAGAGAGAGAGAGAGAGAGAGAGAGAGAGAGAGAGAGAGAGAGCTGATTACGAGTTAAAAGACTTCCCAAACTCCACCGCTCCACCGGCCCTGTAACCTGCCAGTCACTTAGCATCGAGGGAGGACATAAATAGGGCTCCTTCCAGTCTGAGAGAGAGAGGCGGAGAGTCAGGAAGACGGAGAGAGAGCTACTTCATTTGCTGGCCTCACTGCCCCTGCCTCCCACCCCCCCGCTGTGGCGAGAGAGAGCGTGCTGACCTCATCTCTCTCTGATGGCTCTGATTGAAGACATAATTGTGAATCTGGATGAATTTCACGGTTTGCGGCGCGAGACCCTTCAGGAAGACGGATGGATGGATGGATGGATGGACAGATGGAGTGGAGGGAGGAGGGAGGGAGGGAGGAGGGAGGGAGGGAGGGAGGGAGGGAAGAGGAGAGAGCGAGAGAGAGAGAGAGACAGGAGAGAGAGAGAGAGAGAGAGAGAGAGAGAGAGAGAGGCAGAGAGAGAGATAGAGAGGTACGAGATGGAGAGAGGAGGCAGAGAGCCAGAGAGAGAGGCAGAGGAGAGAGCGAGAGAGAGAGAGAGAGAGGGAGAGAGAGAGAGAGAGAGAGAGAGAGAGAGAGAGAGAGGCAGAGAGAGAGAGAGAGAGAGAGAGCAGAGAGAGAGAGAGAGAGAGAGCGAGAGAGAGAGAGAGAGAGAGAGAGAGAGAGAGCGCAAAATAAAAGCAGCAGTGTGGATGCTCAGAGTGGATGATGTAAGAGGCCATGATGAGCTCTATGAGACACACATACAGTACTTATATACTTATATACCTCACTTAGGTCATTCAGCGGGCGTTTTATTCAACGCGACTTACGGTGGATGTCGTTTCAAATGCACCTATGTGCATCCAGACGGGGAGTTATAATTGTCCCCGCTGGTGCGTTTATATCGTCAGCTGCATTATACTCTGCAGACTTATGCATGGGTAGTCTGTAGCACGGAGGTCAACCTGTCAGTGGCACGAGAACTGCTACAGGTACCCTGATGATCACAGCGAGTACAGAGTACATTTTCTTCTGTATAACTGCAGACACACTTACAATCTTGTTGTGTTGTTGTTACCGGTCACTCGTTTTAAATAAGCGGCTGTTCGGATCACATTGGAAATCTTTGGAAAGTGATTTCAAAATGTATTACCTTCACATGTGTCGGAGCCACGCTACTGTAACTCTGCAAGTCAATGGAAGAGCCTATTGGACCGTGAATGCCCACAATGCTGGGAGCACAATGATGGCTTTGGGATTAACTTGGCTAAATGTTGGGAGGATAGGTGAACACTAATCTAATCTAAATCCACCGTAAATCGCTTTGGATAAAACGTCTACTAAATGATATATATACAGACAAAATATATAGATATACGTATAGATAAATTGAGTACATACTACACAGAAACCTCCCTAGATGGCGCAATCTGATTGGTTCGTGATCTCGGGATAATCTTCATTATCCACCTACGAAACTCAGGATAATGATTGTCGCAAAATGGCGGTTGATCGCTTCAACTTTAAGCGAACGTTGATCGCCAAACCTCCAATCCATTTGTAAATCTTGTTTAGTTGACTTTGGCGTTAATAAATTATACTTTCTATACTAGTTTTTCAGCTCTTAAAGAGCAGTAAGTTCAAACTGCTGCGTCGAGCACGAGTTCGCCCCAAGATGCATTGCTCCAATTTGTAAATAGCCTGCGGCGACGTCATGGAGTGCGCGTGACCATTGTCACGCTTTGAACATTAAAAAATAAACCTATGAAATCTAGTTTTGGCTTGTTTTGATGATGTTCCCGTGTAGTATGTACTCAAACAATTACTCTCCTCAGGCTCTGTGGATAGTGGTAAATAGTCCCCTCGCCGTTCCAACTCGGGGACTATTTACCACTATCCACTTCGGCGAATAATTGTTAAATATACACGTATATTTTTTTGATTTACAGATATCTCAGCGTATCCCTTTAAGGAGCAGGTAGGGGATTAAACACCTTGCCCAAGGGTGTCTGCAGGTAGAGGCAGCGGCCATTATGTTTGAACCCTGCGTCCTTCTCAACCGCACTCTCCTGCCCGCCATACATCGGTATGTAGGACCTTCATTCATATAGGGTGACCCTGACACAGATGACACCTCCATGCCCCACAGTTCTGTTTCGACTCTTATAAAACAGAAAAATAGTGTGTTGTTTTTGTGGTTGGGCCTGTTGTGATTGAACCGGTTTAAACATGGGTAGGCTAACCCTGGGCCTGTTTACGCTTCCTTTGGTGTCCGGGACGCCCTTGAAAAAGAGACGTTATCCTCAATTATTTGCATCTGGTTAAAAAAAGATTGAATACATTTTTATTACATCTTTATTAATACATGTGTTT
>OLKM01001154.1:129397-134397 GCA_900291075.1 Melanogrammus aeglefinus | reverse complement strand
TGTGTGTACTGCAGGGTGTGTGTGTGTGTCTGTGGGGGGGGGGGGGTGAGGGGGGATGAGGTGATGGGGATGGATTTAGTTTTTAACACCCAGAACAGTGTGTGTGGAGAGTGTGCAGAACATTTGGTACGTGATGAAGAGATAGCACAGATTAATTCAATATGCTATTAATTTATCATACTAATAATAACAATAACATCTTATCGGCACCATACTTTACGTACGGGCGACTGGGATATTTTGAGGCAAGGCACTTGAACATCACCGCCACTAACGACATTGTATTTATATCCTATTTATTCATAATTCTAACATCCGAGCTGTTGGTTAACTCTGCCCGCTCACCACCAACAGCAAAAGCACTAAATCACTCTGTGCATTTATCTATTCCTCCATTAATATGCATGGGAAACAGACAACGCTCAGAGCTGTCCAATCAGGTGCCAGGAAAGCCTTTTGGTCCTTGGCCTTCTCGCGTTCTCTCTGCTATTAACGCTGCGGCGACGTGATTCCACATTACTTATTCCTTCACATGGGTGGTGAGCCGGCTGAAAACACCACCACACCTTACGCTACGAGGAGCCTGCGTGACGCAACACCACCCACCCTTAACTGCAGAGCAGGCTCAGCCAACCTCGGAGGTAGACAGGGAGAGACATACGCTGGGGGGGCAGGGCCTCCCTGATTTGAAGGAACCGGAAGTAAACGTCAACAGCCTTTGTTGATGTTTCAGGAGTGCCTCTTCAATCCAAGCTCTCGATCCTCCACACTGAGGTTGGTTCAAAGCTCGATGCGAGGTTCTGTGTTCAAACTGGGCGAAAAAGGTTGGCCGGTTTGATGCCCGATGTCGGCAGTGCACCTGTGAGCGTCCTTGAGCGAAAGCTTAAACCCTTGGGTTGGCTCCTCCCCAAGCGCTTACCCCTTAAGTCCGTTTGGATGAAAGGGTTTTGCCCACGGACTAAATACTAAAATAGTGCGCTTGCAAGGCAAGCACAAAATGGCTTCCGTCCGTGGCGATGTGCCAACATTTCTAATAGTTTTCCTACAAGTTTTAAACGCATATCTTCCCCTCCACTTACAAATACATCTTCCCGACTCAGCGGCCATTCCTCCTCCAAAGGAAGTTTTCCAAAAAGTTTGGCCAAAATGGCATGCGTCAAAGGTCAATGTAGGGCGTGTCAGAGGTCAAAGTAGCAAGTGTCAAAGGTAAACAAAGTACTTGTCAAGGTCAAAGTACACCGTGTCAAAGGTCAAAGTAGCATGTGTCAGTGGTCAAAGAAGCAGGTGTCAGAGGTCGAAGTAGCACATGTCAGATGTCAGAGTAGCACGTGTCAGTGGTCAAAATAGACTGTGTGAGAGGTCAAAGTAGCATGTGTCAGAGGTCACAGTAGCATGTGTCAGAGGTCAAAGTAGCACGTGTCAGAGGTCAAAGTAGTATTCGTCAGTGAGCAAAGTAGCACACGTCAGAGGTCAAGGTAGCACATATCAGAGGTCAAAGTAGCACGCACCAGATGTCAAAGTAGGACGTGTCAAAGTAGCATGTGTCAGAGGTCAAAGTAGCACGCACCAGAGGTCAAAGTAGGACGTGTCAAAGTAGCATGTGTCAGAGGTCAAAGTAGCACGCACCAGAGGTCAAAGTAGCATGTGTCAATGGTCAAAGTAGCATGCGCCAGAGGTCAAAGTAGGACGCATCAGAGGTCAATGTAACACGCGTCAAAGGTCAAAAGTAGCACGTGTCAGAGGTCAGAGTAGCATGTTGCATCAGTGTGTGTGGCCAAAGGTCACAGTGCCCCTGGGGTCCATTCGAACCCTGAACCTACCTCTCCACGTGGTCCAGGTTGCCCGCGGCCCCCAGCCCGCCGATGGTGTACAGCTTGCCGTCGTACACCAGGCTGTTGTGTCGGCAGCGGGCCACCGTCATACGCGACACCAGGTTCCAGTTGTCCAGCAGGGACATGTAGCACCACACATCCGCCACCGCCACGCCCGACTCTGTGCCGCCTGCGCGGAGAGAGGGAGAGAGAGAGAGAGAGAGAGAGAGAGAGAGAGAGAGAGAGAGAGAGAGAGAGAGAGAGAGAGAGAGAGAGAGAGAGAGAGAGAGAGAGAGAGAGAGAGAGAGAGAGAGAGAGAGAGAGAGAGAGAGAGAGAGAGTGTGAGAGAGAGAGGGAGAGCGAGTGAGAGAGCGAGTGAGAGAGAGCGAGAGAGAGCGAGAGAGAGAGAGAGAGAGAGAGAGAGAGAGAGAGGAGAGAGAGAGAGAGAGAGAGAGAGGAGACAGACAGAGACAGAGACAGAGAGAGAGACAGAGAGACAGACAGAGAGACAGACAGACAGACAGCCACAGAGAGAGAGGGGGGGGGGGGGGGGGGGAGAGTTAGGACAGTCCAGGTGAGCGATGTGCAGTGTGAACACATGACAACCGTTGACCCCCCCTTCTTCCTCATCGTTAAGGAGCCATTGATTGGACTACACACACATGAGATGAAACAGGGTCGGTGCGCAAAGTACGTTTTAATGGGGAGAGCGTCTGACTTGGACCGGATATCGGTCTGGTGGGACGGCCGATAAGTCAACCACAAGTCAGCCAGCCATTGCGCCATCGCGCCACTCACCCAGCTGACCAGCCTTCCAGCCCATCCATCCATCAACCCACCCAGCCACCCTACCACCCAGCCAGCCAGCCAGCCAGCCAGCCAGCCAGCCAGCCAGCCAGCCAGCCAGCCAGCCAGCCAGCCAGCGAGAGGGCACACCCGGCTCACACTCTCCGATGCTCCCAGCCTGATCAGAGCGGCTCCTCAGGCAAAGTGCTGCAACACACACACTGCCAGCAGCGCTCCAGTGAACCCCCTTTCTTATGTCTATGAGATCATGGCTCCTTGATTGGGGGAGGCAGCACACGCATAAACACACACACACACACACACGAATGTACGCGCGCACACACACACACACACACACAGAAATGTACGCACACACACATATGCACACACACACACACGCACGCACACATGCGTGCGTGCCTGCATGTGTTTGTGTGTGTGTGCATCTGTGTGTGTGTGCGTACGTACACACGCACATGCATATGTGTTTCTGTACGTACATACACACACACGCGCACACATACACACAAAAAACACACAAACACACACACACAGGTACACACACACGCACAAGCACGCACCCCCCCACACACACACACCCCCACACACACACCCCCAAACACACACACACCTCGGAACCCAAATCCCCATTCGCCTTTCTCCGACCCCTTCACCCCCTTCCCTGGATCGGCAAACACCCTGCAGACCCCCTGCACCCCGTGCCCACGACCCAAACCCACATTTACATATATATGAAGAGAGGGCCAGGAGCATGGAGGGTGGGTGGGTGAGGTGGAGGCAGAGGAGGAGGAGGAGGAGGAGGAGGAGGAGGAGGAGGAGAGAGGAGGGAGAGGAGGCAGCGTAGAGGAAGGAAGGAAGAAGGAGTGCGAGTGGAGAAGAGAGTGGGAGGAGGAGAGGAGGAGGAGGAGGAAGGAGAGAAGGAAGAAAAGTAGGGGGTTGAGGTGAGGGAGGAGGAAGAAGAGGATGACGATGACGACGAGACGGTACATGGAAGACTAATCCTGTTGCTGTTCCAGCTGGTGAACGTCATGGTCTGAGAGGCGTACAGGGCAACCGCGCAAATGTAGTATGGAAAGGGGAGGAACCACCGTAGTTCTTGAGGAGAAACGTGAAGAGAGAGAGAGAGAGAGAGAGAGAGAGAGAGAGAGAGAGAGAGAGAGAGAGAGAGAGAGAGAGAGAGAGAGAGAGAGCAGAGAGAGAGAGAGAGAGAGAGAGAGAGAGAGAGAGAGAGAGAGAGAGAGAGAGAGTGACAGAGAGAGAGAGAGAGAGAGAGAGAGAGAGAGAGAGAAGAGAGAGAGAGTGACAGAGAGAGAGTGACAGAGAGAGAGAGAGAGAGAGAGAGAGAGAGAGAGAGAGAGAGAGAGAGAGAGAGAGAGAGAGAGAGAGAGAGAGAGAGAGAGAGAGAGAGAGAGAGAGAGAGAGAGAGAGAGAGAGAGAGAGAGAGAGACAGAGAGAGACAGAGAGAGACAGAGAGAGGTGTGTGTGAAAGCAAGGTGTGAAAGTGAGGGCGAAACAGAGAGAGTCCGTCCGGTGGCTTTCTAAAGGAGACGAAATTATAAAGTGTGGACCACTGCGGTGACTGCGGAGCACACAAAAAACCAAGCAGCAAAAAATGAAAGGCTCTCAGAGAGCCGGTCAGGAATAGAACGACGTTGTTGCTCACACTCGCTCCATCTCCGTGTTCTTGATTTATCAGCCGACCGGGAATACAGTGAACACACGAAACGTTTGCAACTCAATAGCTTGAATTCTCTCTTTGTTCTGTTGTGCCCTTTAGTTTTACGGCAAAAAAAAAGGATTGGAAGGAAATAATAATGGTAATCTTGTTTTTTTTTGTTCGATAAATAAAAAATACAAATAAAACTCCCCCGTACAGTATTTTTCCCCGTACAGACACCAATGCACGCCAATTTCCTGTTTCCTCTCAAATAAGGCGCTGAGAACACAGTGCGGCATCACCACAGACGCAGACTCCTCTGAAGCGCCTTGGCAGAGTGCTAAGTGAGAGCTGTGCGGACCCCCTGCGAAGCGGGGGGGGGGGCGCTGCATGCACAATTGTGCCTTTTAAACTGATTTAACGGTTAACCACGGACACGGCGAGACGCGGAGCACCGGGATTGCTTTTACATTTTTTTTTTCTAAAAATAAACCATCATCCCCCTTAAACCGACAAAAAAATCAGCTTCTCCTCATTGTCGGACATTTAGTCACGACACGTAAACAAGTCCGAAAGTTTAACCTGTTTTAACCTGAAACTGAATTTTGGGGTATGACTACGCATCCATTCATTCACGTGTTCGTTCTTTGTCGTAAAAATGAATTGCTAATTAAAGGTGACATATTATACCACCAGGTGTGATTGTGATTAGCCATTGCTCGCCG
>OLKM01001154.1:112224-124113 GCA_900291075.1 Melanogrammus aeglefinus | reverse complement strand
TTTCCTTCGCTTTCAACACCTCGGAGGAGTCTGCGCTATTTTCCATCCTGCTGACCTCCGGTCAATCCGCTGTTTATTATTTTGAAGCTTAAGCATACCTCACTATTTCTAAACAAAAGGAAACAACAGCAAGAGGAGTTTAACGAACAGTCCCTGGTGCATCACTTCAACGGGAGCCTCTTAAATCGAAATTTACATGAATAACATGCATTTAAATAATCATATGGACGAACCTGACTATTATTATTGTCCTAAAAGCTTTTATTTTGAAGTACGACTCGTTTAACCGTTAAAAAAACACCAAGAGCAAGACAAAAGGAAGCGGGTTCTCAGAGTCTACTCTTAAGGGACCGACAGCTGCCCCGTACTGCAGGACAGACGCCACCGAACCCGGGGGCCTACCGGAGCAAATCATCCAATTAAGGAGGGTTTTAAGCTACCAGTCGTCCCTGTCTTTGGTGGGTCCGGAACACGTGCCCCGTGCAGATCGACATGTGTTTTTATCATCATCCGGCTCTCTCTCCCCGGGACCTGCAGGGTTTTTCCGCTGCCTGTGAGTTTCCACATGGCCGAGCCCGTCAGGACGTATCCAGATCCGGAACGCCGCTGCTGCCGCCGCCGCCGCCGCCGCCTCGTAGCTTTGACCTCGCTAGCCACAACGGAGCGCGAGGAAGGAGCGCGCAAACGCCAGCCAATAGCGTCGCAAAGATAAGCCTGGAAACAGCACTAGTGTTAAAAAAAAAAAGAGGACCGAACACAATCTAAAGACAATCTGAACAGGAATCCAACAGCGCCAGCGACCTCGACATAATGGGATCCAGGAACCTGACCCAAGCTGCACAATGCAACACAATCTAGGGAGATGGTCTCCCAATCTAACACTGAGTCGATGCTGTCACCGTTTAGCTTAACTTCACAGGATCCAACGCACTCTCATTGAACGCAAAACAGTCAAACAAACAAACCCAGGGGGGAACACATTATCCCAGCAGACCACCCTACACAACCCAACGCATCCATACTCTAATAAAGCTCTTAACAATAAACACAATGCCTTTGAAGACCAATTTAATAAAGGAACGATATAAAAAAAAAATGGTGACGCACAATTGAATAGAAAAAGCGTTTTCAATCATCTGGAATCTATGGAAGTGGATTAGGGCCACATGTGATAAAAGATGTTTAGTTCTGAGGTTGACTCAGAATTCTGACTTTGTTCTCAAGAGTTCTGACCTTAAACTTAGAAAGAAAAAGAAAATCACATGTGGCCTTCGTCCTTCTCCAAAGGAATCAACCCTATAGGAAGACACTCCCTTATTTCAAACTACAATTACAGAGCGTGGGGAGTGGGGAGCCTGACGACAGAGAGAGCTCTCAAGATGGACTCGTCTGGAACGCCAAACTGTGGTTGACGGCCTCCCGCGGAGCGTGCCTGACAGCGTTAGGGCCTGGCGTGGGGCCGGGGCCCGGGGCCACTCACTCAGAATAAGTGTGACGTGCGAACCCTGGAAAGGATTTACCTCATTCTGCCATAACCTGCTGTCACACCTGGGGGGAGCTCCGGCACGCATGCACGCACGCACGCACGCACGCACACACACACACACACACACACACACACACACACACACACACACACACACACACACACACACACACACACACACACACACACACACACACACACACACACACACACACACACGCTCACACACACACACCTATAGACGTACATGCACGCACACACACAGGGAAAGATACGCTTGCATGCACAGGGAAAGAAACATGTACGCACACTCAGATACACTCAGATGCACACACACACACACACACACACACACACACACAGAAAGACACACATTACACCCACCCACATACTGGGAAAAGACACACACACACACACACACACACACACACACATACTGGGAAAAGACACACACACACACACACACACAGACACACACACACACGCACACACACACTAATAAACTTGGATCTGCCAGTGGAGTGGTGGGTGGATGGAGAGGCGTAGCGGACGGAGGGATATGGGATCAGGATGTCTTTCTGTCCTCCCCCCCCTCGGCTACTGCGGGCCCCCCAAATGCCGTCTCACCTCGTTATATCTCCCCTCCTGCCCTCCTACTTCTCTCTCCTGCCCTACAGCTCTGACCCCCCTGCCCTCTCTCTCCCCCTCCCCATCACCCAGCCCCACCTCCCCTCTCTCTCTCTCCCTCACCCTCTCTCCCCACGTGCCTTCCCCCTCTCTCCCCCTCTCTCCATTTCTCTCCCTCTCAATCTCTCCCCCTCTCTCCATTTCTCTCCTTCCGTCTCTCTCTCCCTCTCCCTCTTCCAGGTCCTCTCTCCTCCCGGTCTCCCCTCTCTCCCCCCTCACTCCGTTTTCATTTGCGCCCAATGATGGCCCAGGCCCCCCCCCCGCTGTAGCAGCCCCCCAGGGAGACAGCGGTAGGGGGGGGGGGTTGGGGAGCATTGAGTGGTTAGCGGTGGTGGTGTTGTTGGTGGAGGGGGGTCGATGTTGTAAGCGTTGCGGAGGTCTTTCAGACTAACAACAACAACAACAACAAAAGGCTTTCACAGCCAGCAAGAGGGGGGGCGTCCGGGCCTATCACAACTTCCACTCCCACCCCCCTCCCAACACCACCTCCCGCGGTGCAGGTGTAGAGGTTAACTACCCCGCTCAAGTGCACATCGGGGGGCCGGGCTGGTGGGCTAGGAGGTAGGGGTGGTGGTGGTGGTGGTGGTGGTGGTGGTGGTGGTGGTGGTGGTGGTTGGGCACAGGTCGGTTCTCGCGGCTCGTATCAACAGCTCCGTTGCTGGCGGGGAGCGTGGCAGTTGGGGTTAGGGGTTGGCTTCCGTGGCAACACCAGTCCGGCCTTCCTCCAGCGGGAACAGGAGACGTGGCCAAACTACTCCGCCCTCATATCTCGGTTTCATCTCTGCATTCATTCGCTCACACTCGGTACAACCTTGTTTGTTATTATTCTCAATTTCTCTTACCCTGTTCTCTCACCCTCTCTCTCTCTCTCTCTCTCTCTCTCTCTCTCTCTCTCTCTCTCTCTCTCTCTCTCTCTCTCTCTTCCTCTCTCTCTCTCTCTCTCTCTCTCTTATTTCTTCTCTCTCCACTCTCTCTCTCTCTCGCTCTCTCTTGATCTCTCTCTCTCTCTCTTCTCTCTCTCTCTCTCTCTTTCTCTCTCTCTCTCTCTCTCTCTCTCTCTCTCTCTCTCTCTCTCTCTCTCTCTCTCCTCTCTCTCTCTCTCTCTCTCTCTCTCTCTCTCTCTCTCTCTCTCTCTCTCTCTCTCTCCCTCTCTCTCCTCCTTCCCTCCCTCCCTCTCTCCCTCCCTCCCCCTCCAGAGACCCATTCGTCCTAATCCTATCAGATCCGTCCCAGGGTGCTAATTTGCTTTGTTGGTGATCACATGGCCCGTCGGCTGCAGCTAATGTCAAGGAGATGCAATCTCTGTGTCAGCGTGTGTGCTTGTGTATGTGTGTTTGTGTGTGTCCATGAGAACAAAACACAGATCAATTCACTAATTGGTAGCGGTGTAGTTTCGCAAATCCGACTTTAGACATTACAAGCTAAAGACAGACGTGCTCAAATCTGTGTGAACGGGGAGTTTGATTTTCTATCGCTTCATATTTGTTTTTTATCAATCTCGTGCTGCTGGGGGCGGGGATCTGTAAGCGCCTACTTGGCTAGTAACAGTAAACACAATCCCGGCCAGCAGTAGTAAGCTGTGAGAAAGTGTCTGTGAAGGTGTCAAATCAATATCTCCGAAAACCAAACAGGAAAGAAGAAGGGAGTTTCTGGTCTCCAGCCCAGACTGCAGAGGGCTGTGCTTGTATGAGTGTGTATCATATGCAGTGTGTATTGGATATGTGTGTGTGTTTGTGTGTGTGTGTGTGTGTGTGTGTGTGTGTGTGTGTGTGTGTGTGTGTGTGTGTGTGTGTGTGTGTGTGTGTGTGTGTGTCTGTGTGTGTGTGTGTGTGTGTGTGTGTGTGTGTGTGTGTGTGTGTGTGTGTGTGTGTGTGTTTGTATATGTGATGTGTGTGTGTTTGTCCATGTGTATGTGTGTGCTCGCATGTGCACAACCCATACCCGGTACTTAAATATAAAAAGGCTATTCTCTCCATCCTGCATCTCTCCCTCTCTGTCTTCTATCGGTCCATTTCCAATCCCTCCTTCCTATTTACTTGCGATTGAAAGAATGGCCTTGTCTGGCGGCAATCACTTTTTCCAAAAGGTCAAGATGGAGAGAGACAATGTTTCCTCAGATTCTCCCTGGGCCTCGCTCCTATAGGAGGATCTATAAGACCGGGGGCCGGCCGCCATCTCATCCCGCCTTAGCTTGTTGATGTTGCATTTATGATCCAAGATAGCCGCGTTTGCTTGAGATTCTGCCCCGATAAGCCGCCCGGAATATCGGAATCCCGGACCCACCGTCTCGCAGCCTCCTGTGAATACCCCAGCACTTATTTTCTCTCCATCTTTCTTGTTTTTCTGTTACTTATTCTCCCTCCCGCTTCCACCCTCAGAATACAAAATCGGAATAGGACAAAGAATTCCGACGGATAGGACCGCTAACTCCGGCAAAGCGAGTCCGAGCAGGGTCTGCCCAGGGGGGGGGGGCTGTCCAACCGACAGCGAGTTCCGCTTCGACATTTCTGGCACATTCTACGATGTCCTGTTTGTTCTGTCTATTTTTTTTTAACGCTTCTTTCCCCCCCCCGGTTTCATGCAGGAGGTCCCGAGCTCATCTCACGCTACATCGACTCCGAGAAGACAAAGCAGCCTGAATGATCACCCAGAGCGAGGCACTAATCAACGCCAGCTCAGAGCCAATACAGCGCTTCTTTATAATTGTCCTCCGATCCAATCGACAGCCTCCCCTCTTAGTGTCAGACACGCTCAAATGGTGCGAGGGGGGAGGGGCCTGTGTAGCCTGGGTAGCTCAAGAGCTCAGGCAGGAAAAAAACAGTAGAACAAAAGAGTGGTAGGAGAATAACTTAAATCACGGAGGGGAGATAAACACACAACGGGAGGAAGGTGGATGGGGATGGGGGTGGGGGTGGGGGGTCAGGAAACGATGTCGTAAAGAAGACAATGTGAAGTCTCGGTGTCGCATGAGCCGTTGGCCAGCAGGGGGCAGCACCTCGCGAAAACACGGCTCTCCCGTCGCTATTTCTTTATTTTATTTTACCATTCGCCACACGAGGTGTGAACAACGCGCTCTTCTGGATTTTTTACGCTGTGGGATCGGCTGTCTGCAGCGCCGGGCGACTAGCAGAGGTGTAAATGACACGAATATAATATCACCGTGGGGGTTTTAGCAGTGGAACAGCCAGGGTCTGGTTTTATGCTCTCCGCTGAACGCTTTGGTACCCAGTCGGGGCTGCCGCGGTGATTGTGTGCGAATAACATGAAATTTTCCCTCTTTGGTACGAATACGGCGCGTGAAAAGCGGTGCGATATATTGAGCCAGCAGGTGACAAAATGCGCTTGATAACTTTCTGATTGTAATGTTTTTGGATCGCGTTCACTGCTGATTAATTGGAAGTCTCCGCTGCACCACAACCCCTGGTTCTGTCAAGCGGCGTTGGGAGGAGACGGGGAGCAGAAAATATCACATTTTTCTGTATGCATTTGATGAAATAGTGTTTGGGAGACATTATATCATTACAAGGGATCAAAGCGGCATTTAGGGGGTGTTGAACGTTACAGAGGAAAGTATTTCTACTCCTCTTTTGATGTGCGTGTGCGTGAGAGGGTGCGTGTGTGTGTGTGTGTTTCATGTTGCACATCATCTTTGAACATTCCCGACGAGGACGTGGAATTGGTCAGTGAGAGAAACGGTGGGCCTGTTAGCAAGCGTAGCTGTTTCGATTTTGACAGTAACCAAGAGATTTTGTGAAAATGTTCGATCCTGTCTGTGTGTGTGCCACATAGTTGCCAGACACAAACACAGACACGCACATAGTTTCAAGCAGGCTTCCATGTGTGTGCGTGCGTGTGTATCCATGTCAACATTTGGTGATGTGTATCTGATTGTTTGTGAATGTGTGATTGCGCACGAGAACGAGCGTGAGAGAGAAAAAGAGTTTGGGCCTTTTAAGCTCAAATGCTACCGGTGAAATCCTCATGTGTGGCTCCGTAAATGGGTAATACTTTAGTATAACTACCCCTATGTTTATTCCCTCATGAGGTTTATTACCACAAGTTGTAGCAGCAGTCCTAGTCGCAGTATTAGCATCAAGACTCATTTCGCCTGGAGGAAAATGAATGTAATAGGTAAAATATGCCGTCTGTCTCTGTCCATTTGCGAACCTTTTCATCTCAACTTCAGTCACTTTCCACACGGAAAGCGAGCAACATCAAAAACCTCCTTCTCGTGACACACACCGCTAAACCGCGTACACCCGGCAAAACATTTGTGAGCAAACTGCCGCGGCCCAGTTGCTAAGCCCCTGAATCTAATGACAGCTCATCAGATACCTCACCCAGAATCTAATTAGTGCTAACACGCTAATGGATTCACATACTGTACACAAGGCATCTGGGATTCACTGAGTGTCTCTATAAGCGTTTCATGGAGCAGATAAACAGCATATATAGAAGACATGTAAGCTCATAAGCTTGTTGTTGGATAGTGGAAAGAGGATGAAAGCGTTGATGACAATATGTTTAAGCTATTGGTAATTGTATATGTTTAAACAAACATCTGTGCTACTATTTGATGTTTTAGGTGATGTTGTATTTATGTTGTAACTTGTGTAGGCCTACTGCTGCCATAACTGACCATGAGCTCTCTTGAGAAGCTGATGTTTTCATCTCAAGGGATTAACCTTGTAAAAAAAGATTACTCTTTCGTATCGGGATGGATAAGCACGCTCATGGGATCACCATGAACTTCATTTGTTTATCCGCCTGTTCCTCAAGTGAAGAGGTTCCTTTATTTAAGTGAGTCGGTGTGAATGAGCATGATAGTTATCCTCTTTGTTTTTCAAAATGTGCCTTGTTAAATATAGTCGACGTGCTGCCTTATATGCATGGAATTCATGATAGCACTAGTAAAGTAGTTAATTTCACATAATTGCATGAGGGTGAGATCAAGGTTTATAGGAAAATAAATAACAACGCCACAGCTTGTCTTGTAAGTAAAGCAATGGCTGGCTCGTAGAATAGCTGGATATGCATCGGGCTTTGAGATATTCTCGGTAGGTGTAATTGATAATTAGTTAAATAATAACTAATTACCCAGATTCTAAGTCCAGATCTAAGAGGGCGTTGATTACAACTTTTGCTTGATTAGTCTGAGGTTTTGAAAACATAATTGAATTAAACTCACAAAGATATGCTAATCTGTAATGCAGGCGACACACACACGCACACAGACACAAACGCGCACAGACACACTCACAGAAACACAAACACACACAAATACAAATGTGAGCAAACACATATATATACACACGCGCAAAAAAATGACCACACAGAACACCGACTATTGATATCGATACACACACACACACACGCATGCATGTATTTGCCTGTGCGTGTGTTTGAGCGTGCGCACGGGTGTTTGTGTGTGCGTGTGCATGCCTTTGTGTGCACATTGAGGCCTTTCAGCTGGAAGTGCTTGGCGAATGGCAACTCTCCTTTTCTTTCATCCGCATGGCCAAATTATCTTGTGAGCTCAGGTGGTGGCCTACCTGTTTATTACGTACAAACCCAATGACACACACACACACACACACACACACACACACACACACACACACACACACACACACACACACACACACACGCGCACACTCGACACAACTAAACCCATGCCTTGATTCTACTTGTGAACCGTCAGCAGAACTTTTCTCTCCTTAAAGCACTCCTCCTCTACCTTTAACAGCATGTATTAACTTTCTCAATTTGCCCCATCTCCCTGGCCTGTACCCATCATAAAGTTGTTCGTTCACTCACGCACTCACTCACTCCCTCGTCTCGACTCTAATCGCTCCATCCCCCCTCTTCGCACTTCGTGTGTTCGTCCCCGGGTCTCCGTGAGTTTTGTTAGCAGCTGGAAAAAACAAGGAACATCCGTACAGGCTATGGGCCTGTGTGTGTGTGTGTGTGTGTGTGTGTGTGTGTGTGTGTGTGTGTGTGTGTGTGTGTGTGTGTGTGTGTGTGTGTGTGTGTGTGTGTGTGTGTGTGTGTGTGTGTGTGTGTGTGTGTGTGTGCGTTTGCGTAAGTGTGTGACATTGTGCATTGGCAGATGGCCACACACGGTCACACAAACTCACACTAAACCATCGTACTTGATCATAAAACCACACACACACACACACACACACACACACACACACACACACACACACACACACACACACACACACACACACACACACACACACACACACACACACACACACACACACACACACACACACACAATAACCCATTAATTCATTAACCCACACTCATCAACACCCAAGGCATCTCCGCCCGAAGGACACCATGAATTAATTAGTGCATAGAACCACCCACACACACAAGCAGACAGACACACATACACACACCAATATTGCTCACGCACACATTACGTTCCTTTTGATGTTGACAGTTCTCCATACGTGTTTTTTGCGGGCCAGACAGTTTGTGCCAGACAGACTGCGCCAGGACAACAGCCCTCGGCTCGGCAGCAGTTGAAAAACTTAAGAGAAGATAAGTACACATATTCCTGGGCCATCTGGGCCCCCGCGTCTCGCAACACTCACCCTCTCCTCATCCAACCTATTTATAAAACCATGCTGCGTTACACCGCCTCATAATCACCAGAGTGCCCGGACATGCAGGATCGTCGACGAACACACAACCACAACAAGGCCGCGAGCGTACACGGGGACAAAAAAGCACGCGCACACGGAAAAACGCTTTGGACGAAGCGAGTGACGACCGGCATCCGACCCTCCTCCCCCCCGGAGGGAACCCCGATCCCCGGAGATAAAAAAAAAACTGCGTTTTGCGGATGACTAATGGGACGCCATCGCCGAACACTTAACCAACGCCACAAAGCGCTCCCTCTCGCACAACCAGGGCGGACCACGCCGTGTTAAGCCCACCCAGCCAATTAAACATGCAGAAATGACTACTAAACTGATACCATCCACCCCCAGCCCCTTTGTCCCCTCGAACCAACCCCACCACCCCCCAGCCCCCCGCCTGCGCCCCACTTTGTTTACTGGCTAAATACGCGGTGAGCAGGCCGCCACGCGGTCCGGCTGGTTAAACCGCCTGCTCGCTGTAACGCCCGTTCGTTAGGCAATTATCTCCATTCTGCCGAGCAGAAAATCAGTTACGCTGGACGCGCAAATGCCCGTCCGCCGCTAAGCCCATAATACTTCGCAGACGACGCAATTAAGAGAAAGCTCTTACCGAGGCAAAAGAGTCGGGGAGCACACGGCCAAACCCCAACAAAAGGAGGGAAACAAATGATCTCACGGCCCAAAAAGCCATTCACAGGCGCCTGCTGATTGCGGAGGCCGAATGTCTGATTTTAATGGCGTAAACACGACATAAACAAATCGAAAAAAGCGGCGCTAAGGGCGGCTGTCGGGGAGGCCAGCTGCGACCGCAAACGCCAAACGACTGACTGGCAGCTTTTGCAGGGTAGGGGGTTGGAAACCCCCTTCGCCAATACTCAAGACTGGACGGTGTGGAAGAAGAGCCGGTATGTTGGAGTTGTTTTAGTTTGGGCCAACTCTGTACGGAATCGTCGGACCGGGACGCCCGGCCCACGGTCCGACGGCGCTGGTTGTTTTTTGCTGTAATTTCCCCCCCAAAAAACGAACGAAAAAAACAAAAACAAAGCTCTCCTCTGGAAAAAAAAAAGCCATGTCTCCGGGTGGTGAGCGGGCAAATCAAGCGTCGGCTCCAGTGGACGCATTAGCAACAAAGGCATCGATACAAAGCTTTCATTTGAGCGGTTGTGTTTTCTCCCTGTGGTGTGTTAGAATCAATGAAAGGGGGGGGGGGTCGGTTCTGGTGGAGGCTGGTTCTCGGTGGTTGGACGCCTACTACCGACGGTACATGACCTGGCCTTGTTGCCGTGGAGTAAATAACAGAATGTGTACAAGTGGGAGTGTGGCACCGGGCCAAGTGTTCCCGGTCAACCGAGTTGGTGGGCAGCAATTTGTGCCTTTGGCCCCCCTTGCACCAAGCCAAGAGGAGCACCGGATTAATAGTGTGTGTGTGTGTGTGTGTGTGTGTGTGTGTGTGTGTGTGTGTGTGTGTGTGTGTGTGTGTGTGTGTGTGTGTGTGTGTGTGTGTGTGTGTGTACGTGTTTGTTTTTGTGTGTGTGCGTGTGTTTTTGTGTGTGCATGTGTGTGCATGTGTGTGACATTGTGCATGTGTGTGCAACATGCACAATGTAAAAAGGCATGTGCATGTTGTTTGTTGAATTGTTATGAGCTTAAAGATGTTGTTAAATATCTATACATGCCCATATGTGATTTATTATATGTCTGTGTGTGTGTGTGTGTGTGTGTGTGTGTGTGTGTGTGTGTGTGTGTGTGTGTGTGTGTGTGTGTGTGTGTGTGTGTGTGTGTGTGTGTGTGTGTGTGTGTGTGTGTGTGTGTGTGTGTGTTTATATAATGTATGACATTTAGATAGAGGCCACATTTCTTATCCAAAGCATTTAAAATACTGTCAGAGTGCAAATGTTTCTCTGCATGGAAATGTTCTCTCCATTCCCAATATGCCTGTCACTCACTCTCTCTCTCCCTCTCTGTCCATCTCCCCTGTATGTCCCTCACCCGTCACTCTCCCCAGCTATCCCTCTCACCCTCCCTCATGTCTCTCAATCCTCACTCTCGATCTCCACGTCTCTTTGCTTCCCTCCCTTCCTCCCCCACATGTATCTCGCCTCCCTCTCTCCCCCCCTCGTGCCCAACATCCATCTATCTCTCCCTCCCTCCCTTCCCCCTCTCTTGTACTCCCCCATGTCGCTCTCATTCCATACCCTCTGTATCCCCGTCTCCTTCCCTCCCTCCCTCCCTCCCCCACATGTATCTCACCTCCCTCTTACTCCCCCTTTGCCCCCTCACCCAACCTCACCCTCCCTTCCTTCACACACACACACGTTCCATCAGCAGCAAACATGACTATGGGCGGCAGTAGCTCAGGGGGTAGAGCGGGTTGCCTGGTAGACTGAAGGTTGCTAGTTTGATCCCCGGCTCCTCCTAGGTGAGTGTCGAGGTGTCTCTGAGCAAGGCACCTCACCCTGACTGCTTCCGACGAGCTGGCTTTTCGCCCATGCATGTTTGACGCCGCCGTTGGCGTGTGGATGGATGGGTGATTTTGAGGCGATAGTGTAAAGCACTTTGGGTGGCCACTGGTCACAAAAAAAGCGCTATATAAATGCAGACCGGTCCATACATCCGGTGCAAACCACAACCACCGTGCTCATCCATCCATCCATCCATCCATCCGTCCGTCCGTCCGTCGGGGCCCCCCTACCCACCTGCGGACAGCCGCGGCCGGCTGCGGGGCGTCTGCATGTCCTGGCGGGCGTGGGGCAGCATGTGGTACCGCTTGGCCTCGTTCACCAGGTCCCTGCAGGCCTCCGAGGACTTGATGAGCTCCTCGTTGTCCACCACGTTGAGCAGGTAGGACGGGTGGATGTAGGGAAGCCGCACCACCGCCAGCAGCTCGGGCATATGCTGCAGGTGGTGGTGGAGGTGGAGGGGGGGAGGGGGGGAGAGGGACATGTGTGTGGGAGGGGAGGAGGAGGAGAGGGAGGGGGAGGGAGGGAGAGATTGTTATTGTTGTGCGTTCGATTTTTAGGGAAACCGGAATTTGCGCCGCGATTAGTTAATCTTTAT
>OLKM01001154.1:104724-107224 GCA_900291075.1 Melanogrammus aeglefinus | reverse complement strand
CAATTTGTTGAGATAAAAGGCTCCTCTACTCATGAGGACCTTCACTGTGGAAATAAATACATAAACACATGAATAAAACAACCAAGGCTTTGCTGACCATAGTGCCTTTATGATAGCTTGCGTATGTGTTAGTGTGTATGTTAGTGTGTGTGTTTGACCTTTGTGGTGCTTGTCTTTATTTGTGTGTGTGTGTGTGTGTGTGTGTCCTTTGTGGTGCTTCTGGATGTGTGTGTCTGTGACCCTTGTGGTGCGTGTGTATGTGTGTGTTTTTCGTGTGTGTTAAGGTGGGGGTGGTAAAGTAAATAAGACCAGATTTTTATCTTCAGGCCAACTTTGCTCTTCTTCCATCCTCTCTCTCTCTCTCTCTCTCTCTCTCTCTCTCTCTCTCTCTCTCTCTCTCTCTCCCTCCCTCGCTCTCTCTCTCTCTCTCTCTCTCTCTCTCTCTCTCTCTCTCTCTCTCCCTCTCTCTCTCTCTCTCTCTCTCTCTCTCTCTCTCTCTCTCTCTCTCTCTCTCTCTCTCTCTCCCTCCCTGGCCTCCTCCAGAGGAAAATAATCACTTTCCTTTAATCATAACTAACTCCCTATCTCTCCCACTCTCACTCTATCACGCTCTATCACTCTCTCTCACCACCTCCATTTTTTTTACTCAGCACACTTCCACCCACACATGAATATATCAAAATGGAAATGAGCGGGAGGATACTGACTCAATGCTAATATCTAAATACAGTAGAACCGGTCTGGGGAAATCCCGCTTCTGAAATCCAATTGAAATGATGCTTTCAATTACGGGTATATATATATACTGTATATGTATACATATATTTGGTCGGGTGACTCATGTCAATGTGATTAACCTGTGATTAACCACACACGGGATTGGCTTTTCAGACAAATCAATCATTTTCCTCGATGTTCTGTCTGACCACGATTTCTTCTCCTGCTCAAATGAATCATTTTCTCTAATGAACAACATCTACTCATTCTCATGTTTGGTGCCATAGAACTCGAGCCCATTCGCAAACACCTCCTTACCATAAATAAATAAATGCAAATACTCCAAGCATCTGGAACGAGCAACAGCCAACCCAACAAACGACACGGGCACGGCTGTTCCAAAGATAAATACGTGTTAAGGATGCATTGTGTAACATTTCAACTATCTCATAGCTTAAAACAACCGGTACGTAGCTGTGGTCAATGCTGACCAATAGTATTTCAAATTAAGCTGTCGATTCAATCCCATCCTATAACGGATATATTCTATCGATAAGAATTGCTGGCCAGCCAGTACCTCTCTCTTTGTTTGCAACAATCTCTCAAAATGCTCTTAAAAGCCCTCTCACCCACGCAACCCAGCTAGCCAGGAAGGTTTGCATCACACAGTCGCACAACCACTTAAGAGTGGACTGAACACAATTATTGAGTTTTATTTATTTTTTAAAGTCTCCCTCCAACCAACTGGGGGGAAGGGGGGTCTCACTCATACAAATGTCAACTTTATACATAGGTCGCTGCAGTCAGATGCTAATCATTAACACCTGCTTAACCCGCGTACGCTACAAGCTAACCCCTTTCCCGTTGTGTCCGCATCCAGCCGCTGTAACTGGACCAGGAACGCTCTCTCTCTCTCTACTAAAGTAATCCCACCCCTGAGACGATATAGCTGTCCAATGACTCCACCCGCGCCCTGCACCCCCCGCGCCCTGTGTCTGGTCCAAACGGTAACGTCTACTTCCCCTCCGAGGGGCCTGTTCCCAGCCTTGCTTCTGCTCAGTTTAGCCCACTGTGTTTACGGATCACTGCACTGTTCCACTCAGTGCCTCCCCCCTGTTCTGTATCCCCAACCCAGCCCCGGGACCGGACTAATAGTCTCGGTCGCCACGACGACCGGCGTCTCCCCGACACGGGGCTCTGGGCGGTGACCTCACCTCGCGGGGTTCGTTCCAATTACCTGCTGTACCGCTCACTAACTGTCGCCGCGCTTTCTCTGTTCATCCCTGTGTCTCTCCCTCCCTCTCTCTGTTCATCTGTGTGTGTGTGTGTGTGTGTGTGTGTGTGTGTGTGTGTGTGTGTGTGTGTGTGTGTGTGTGTGTGTGTGTGTGTGTGTGTGTGTGTGTGTGTGTGTGTCTTCGTACCCTCCGTTTCAGTCCCTTTGTTCATCTCGGCCTCTCTTGCTTTGTCTCTATATGTTTCCATCTCTCTGGTCAGCAATACTAATCTCTCTCTCTCTCTTTCTCTCTCTCGCTCTATCAATGTCTCTCTCTCTCTCTCTCTCTCTCTCTCTTTCTCTCTCTCGCTCTATCAATGTCTCCCTCTCCCTGCTCATCTCTCTCTCTCTCGCTCTATCAATGTCTCTCTCTCTCTCTTGCTCTATCAATCTCTCTCTCTCTCTCTCTCTTGCTCTATCAATCTCTCTCTCTCTCTCACTCCCTCTCTCTCTGTAACCATTTCCTCCCCTCTATCTTACACTCCCTCTCTCTCTTTCACTCCCTCCTAT
>OLKM01001154.1:94123-104699 GCA_900291075.1 Melanogrammus aeglefinus | reverse complement strand
CCCTCTCTCTCTGTAACCATTTCCTCCCCTCTATCTTACACTCCCTCTCTCTCTTTCACTCCCTCCTATATATACACATATATGTTTCTCCCCGTCTCTCCCTTTCGTTCAGCCGGTGCATTTGGTGTGTGTTTGTGTGTGTGTGTGTGTGTGTGTATATGACCTTGTGTGTGCATGTGTAGCATACTGGCGCGTGCGTGTGTGGTCGTCCAGATATGTGAGACCCTGTATCGCGCCCATAGGGAGCAGCAGCTGAGTCCCCCCCACTGGGCGACGCAGAGAGACGGCTAAAGATGGGTGCCGACGCGCCGAGGATGCAGATGGTTAAAAACACGAGCTCCAACGCTAGTCTTCATAATCCCACATTATTATACTCGTTAAGACAAAGGGAGCCTTTGTCATATGTGGCTAGCATTTTTTTAATGGACAATTTGAAAACCGGGAAGTTTCGGAACAGCACAGTACTATTATTATGTTTTGTTTTTGATGCTCACTTTATTTTGACAGGTTGGAGGGAGACGGGGGAGGAGAAGGAAAGGGAGAGGAAGGAGCGAGAGTGAGGAGGAAGGGGGCGAGGGAAAAAAGGGAAAGGGAGAGAACGAGACAGAGGCAGAGAGAGATGTTGACGCACACACTTGAGCTACAGGGTGGAGAGGGAGAAGGAGAGGGAGAGAGGTAAACAGAGAGAGAGAGGGAGGGAGACAGAAATGAAGACTCAGAGAGAAGCAAAGAGACAAGAGTGGCAAACTTTAGACACGGAAGCAGGAAAACTGGGGAGCCTAACCCTTCCAGCATCATAACTTGGAGTATTCCGACCGATACCTGGCCTTTCTCCTCCAATCTGGACTCCGCTGTGAGTTCACCGGTGCAAACACTGACCAGAGGTGCAGCTATACATATATATATATATATATATATATATATATTATATACACAGTAAATAAACAAAACCAGGCTGTGTGATCATTTCATCGCCTTTCTACGCATCTAACAACCTCTCTGGACTAGCGCTCACGAGGACTGCACTGCTGCTGCGGCATTTAGTTCCCTGCTGGCAGACAAACACACACACAGGCCAGGGTGGGATACGCTACAGGCATGTGGACCGTCTCCTGATGGCCCCCCGCCGAGTGTTTCAGCGAAAGCCACGTGTTTTACATCTTTAGAGGGAGAGACGTCAGGGGTGTTCTGACACACAGAACATATGACGGCGGAGTACAGAGCCATATGATGAGCTCCGTGGGTTCCGTTGGCACGGGGGAGAGGAGGAGTGCAACGCCAAAGCGACATGAGATACGGAATAATCCTCTACAACACATTATATATAATATAGATAAATGTGGATGCATGGTGAAGATGGGAGGCTTTCAGATAGAATAATGAGGTGATAGATGGTGTGGAGTGAGTCACACACACACACACACACACACACACACACACACACACACACACACACACACACACACACACACACACACACACACACACACACACAGACAGACAGACAGACAGACAGGACAGACAGGACAGACAGACAGACAGACAGACAGACAGACAGACAGACAGACAGACAGACAGACAGACAGACAGACAGACAGACAGACAGACAGAGAGACAGGCAGGCAGACAGACAGGCAGGCAGATAGACAAACAGACAGACAGACAGACAGACAGAGACAGAGAGACAGGCAGGCACAGACAGACAGGCAGATAGACAAACAGAGAGAGAGACAGACAGACAGACAGACAGACAGGCAGGCAGGCAGGCAGGCAGACAGCAGAGAGACAGAGAGACAGGCAGGCAGACAGACAGACAGGCAGGCAGATAGACAAACAGAGAGAGAGACAGACAGACAGACAGACAGGCAGGCAGACAGACAGACGGCAGGTGGGCAGGGAGTGGCCAGGGCTGATATCGCCAGCACCAGCCTCTCCAGTGCCCAGCTGCGGCTCATCAGCCAATCAGCCCACCCAGATAGACCACTCCAGCCAATCAGCCCACCCACATACAATACCCCGGCCAATCAGCACACCTTATGCTAAACCCCCAGCCAATCAGCCGGCACCAAAACCCTGGCAGCCTGTTCCAGAGCACTCCCCCCTCCCCTTTCCCTCCACTCCCCAACACTGAAGCCGCAAAGCTTGATTTCACTGATTGGAGGCCATTTGATTCCCTTGTCTTTTTGGACGTTAATTATTATTCAATTAATTAAACGCTTCCAAAAACGGAGCAACGGTTTTGAGGGAGCGGGACAGTGGAGAATGGATGTTTCATGAGTGGAGATAGTGCCAAGCCCTCCCTTTCTCACCCCCCCCCCCCCCTCGTCCTGGTGGTTTCTCCTTCCAGATGGCAATCGAAATGCTGCTTCTGTTTAGGGAAACTTACATGTGAAAACAAACCGTCGTTGGTTTTCTGTCTCTCCCCACACGGACCCCCCTGCATGCTACTGTGATTAATTAAAACATGTGTTCTGCTGACAGCGCCATCAAATGGCCTTCGCAGTTAAAAACACACCTTCACTGTGCTTAGTCCATTAAGAAGTAATTCGTCAACACTCTCAATTGATATGCCTCTACCCGCTTTTCTTGCACAGACTGTCACGCACAAACACATCATAGTGCCCCTCCCCCCCCCCCCCCCAACACACACACACACACACACACTCATCCAAACATGCACACTTCAGCCAGGCTTGCACACACACACACACACACACACACACACACACACACACACACACACACACCACACACACACACACACACACACATCAGCACACACACACACACACACACACACACACACACACACACACACACACACACACACACCACAGCACACACACACACACACACACACACACACACACACACACACACACACACACACACACACACACACACACACACACACACACACACACACAACCATCCAAGCGTACACACACACACACACACACACACACAACCATCCAAGCGTACACACACACACACACGCACACACAACCATCCAAGCGTACACACATCCAAGCTCACACACACGTTGGATGGATTGTGTCTGGCTGGCGTCCGGGATAGTGTGTCTGGTGCAGGAAGCGGGCGGGATCCGTCAGACAGACGGGAGACAGCAGGCTCTCCATCCACCAACGAAGAAGACAAACGCTCCCCTGCCTCAACAGCCCAACTGCCCGGCTCATACCCTGATACTCCTCAAAACACGCCTTGTGTGTCTATAGGGGTGGGAAGAATACAATTGATTCTTCGATGCATCGCGATTCTCTCTAGAACGATTCCTTTTTTGTTTTTTAAATTTGTTTGCCTGCTGCAGCATTCTGTTCGCCAGAGAGGAATAATTTTAGTAATTTTAAAATTATTTCATTCATCTACTGTGTGCATGCGTGAGTATGCGTGTATGTGCGGTCGAGTGTTTGCGTGTCTCTAAGGTGGTGCAAGTACCATGCCGTACCACGGGTAATAAATGATGCCCAGACACATTTCAATTCCTTCCTATTCCCCCCCCCCCCCCCAGGAGCATCAAGAAGCAGTCCTTCCAGGATGAAATACGAACCCTCTTCGATTCAGAGTCTGCGCGTCGCACACAAGAAGAGAAAAAGACGAAAAACTAAACACGTTTTTTTACACACCCGGCTAGGAAGACACAAACAAAGACACAAACACGCACACAAACGCTCCGAGGTGTGAGGGCACAATATGTGTGCACATCAACAAACACGCAGACATCACCAGAAAGGAAGGCACTCACACACACACACACACACACACACACACACACACACACACACACACACACACACACACACACACACACACACACACACACCCTTAGACAGAAACACACACACCACACACACCTACACACACACACACACACACACACACACACACACACACCCCCTAGACAGAAACACGCACACACACACACACACACACACCCCTAGACAGAAACACACGCGCACACACACACACACACACACACACACACACACACACACACACACACACACACACACACACACACACACACACACACACACACACACACACACACTCAGGTATGTTTGCCAATGAGCAGTGCATTAAATAGAGCATGCACCTCATGTTCATCCCCACGGTGATAACAAACCCGGTCATCTGAACTGACCGGTGGGGAGGGTCCAACTGAGACCCTGTGCGTCTGTCTGCATCTGTCTGTGAGTGTGTGTCTGTGTCTCTGTGTGTGTGTGTGTGTGTGTGTGTGCACGCGCGCGTGCATGCGTGCGTGTGTGTGTGTGTGTGTCTGTGTCTGTGTGTGTGTGTGTGTGTGTCTGTGTCTGGTGTGTGTGTGTGTGTGTGTGTGTGTGTGTGTGTGTGTGTATATGTGTGTGTGCGTGTACATGTGTGTACGTGTGTGAATCAGAGTGTAACGGCCATTTGTCATGCGCGGCGTGCACAACTGCCTGCGTTGCGTTTTTCCCCCGCCGGAGCATACGATATGCGCCGCTTGCTCACGGTGTCACGACGGCGTCGGAGCGAGGACCGGGATACGCGGTCATAAACGACTTGTCAGCTCTTGTTTGAGCAAGCGCTTTCGGGGTCCCTGTGCTCCTCGCCCTGTGCATGTGTGTACATACTGTACATAAATACGTACGTATGATGCGTGTGTGTGCGTGTGTGTATGCATGCGCATAAACCTGCGTGAAACGAAGCGGGGTGTATGCCTGGGCATGTGTTTTGTCTGATGTGATGCGCGCACGAGTAAGTGACAGCGTGCAAACGCATTTGTAGGGGAAGGGGGTTGGGTGTGGATCCATGCATGCTTGGATGCAGTTTATGCGTCCATGCATGCCTATACTGCATGCATGCATTATAGTGTCTGTGTGTGTCTGTGTGTGTGTTTGTAGCCATTTGTGTCTGTGTATGTCTTTGCATCAGAAACTGTATCTCTGTGTTTGTGTTTGTGTGCCTGCACTTTGTGTCTGTGTAGTAGTGCAAGTATCTATCTGCTTTCGTGTATCGATGTGTGTGTGAGTCTGTGTGTGTGTGTGTATGTAAATATCTCTAAGTATTAGTGTGTATATCAATCTATAGTGTTTATCTACGTGTGTGTGCGCGCGGCGTGTGCATGCGTGTGTGTGTGTGTGTGTGTGTGTGGGTATATAAGCCCCTCCGGGTATGGGCGGCTGAAATGCGGTGGATGAGAGAGAGAGAGAGAGAGAGAGAGAGAGAGAGAGAGAGAGAGAGAGAGAGAGAGAGAGAGAGAGAGAGAGAGAGAGAGAGAGAGAGAGAGAGAGAGAGAGAGAGAGAGAGAGAGCAAGAGAGAGAGAGAGAGCGAGAGAGCCGAGAGAGCGGAGAGCGAGAGAGCGAGAGAGAGCGCGAGAGAGAGAGAGAGAGAGAGAGAGAGAGCAAGAGGGAGAGATTGAGAACGAGAGAGAGAGAGAGCCAAATAGAGAGAGCGAGGAAGCAGAAAGACTGAGCAGCCTGGAGCCCTGTAATGACAGGTGCAGAGCAGCCTCCTCTGAGGCCTGTTTCAGCATCACTTCATTCACTGACTCAATAAAAGGGAGAAGTAGCAAATAAATACAAACTCCAAAACTTTCCCCCCCATTTAATACCAAGTGTATTCCCGCGTTTGTGTGAGCTAATTTCCGAAGGACGACAACAAAAAAAAAAAACGACACAAATAGAGAAAATGTTTGTGTATGCTCACTGTCTGTTGTTGTCTTGGTTTGAAAAATAGCTCAACGGTAACACAGAGCTCACGTTTTTTTCAACGGGAGGGAAAAAGGAGACAAATACACAGCATGTCCTGCACACAAATAGGCTGTTTTTCATGGCTTTAGCTGGCGCTGCACTAGTGTAATGTTTGTGGTTCATCTTCATCACGTCGCTGATGTGACTTGTGTGCAGTGGAGTTTCACGGACTACTGAATCCCCCCCCCCCGTCTCTCCCCCCTTGCGTGATTCACTCGTACACAACAATGAAAACACAGCAGCCATGCCATGAAACGACTACGTGTGTGTGTGTGTGTGTCTGTTTGTGTGTCGACGTGTTTGCCTGTCAGATTCCAAGTGCAGGAAATGTATTACAAATATATCTTTCACTCTTTCGTACCTATTTATCCACATTCTTAATCATAACGTCAACAAATTAATATAGTCAAAATATAATACAATTAGAAATGAGCATTTTGATGGGATGAACACAATCCTTTCCATCGCTATAACTGTTTGAACCTTTTAAAAAATTCTATGAATTTATCATTTCTGTCTTTGTTCCACAAAGGTTGTTTTTAAATACTTTAATTACTGGCCAAGAATTCTGTGTGGGTGTTTGGTTAAAGAAAACACAATTTGAAAATGAAATCATTTAAAATGAATATCCGTGACACCTTCCTAAGCAACACATCCAATGCTAAAACTATTACTTTTAAACCGATAACTAAATTGCATTCGAACTCTAACCTAATCTGATAAAAGCAAAAAAAAAAAAAAAAAACCCCGCCATCGAAATCGAATAAATACAAAGAACTGATAAAAAAAAAAAGAAGCAAGATACAGCATTCATTCTTTTGGCATTGGTTGGAATCAGACGGCAGTCCATGGCAGGGACGCCATTGTTATTCCTGACGGGCGGTTAGCGGGCCTCCGCTAATGACGAGGTTGGCCTTTTTATCCAGGAGACACACCATTACCTGTCTTTTTTAAGCTGCTACAATGATTGGCCGCTTTCCAAAGACCCAATTAATCAGCTCCCTTTGTCGGGTGTGTGTCACCTGGCGGAGATAGGATCCCCCGTATGAAATATGTTGAACCGGGGTGTAATGGAGGTGCTTTTCAGGCGGCGGACTGCTTTAATTGGAAATGGGTGGATTTGGTCGTCGGGACAAAAGACTATTGTACTGTGGTCTCCACCCCGCCAGGAGTCTGGGGGAAGTAAACATGATGCACGCCAGCTTGTTTTGAATGCAAAATATCTCCCTGTTTTTTCTGGCTGGTCTTTTCTGATGCACGGATAACATTTTCTGATGGGGGGTTGAGATGCACATACACGCACACATTTGTGCACAAACACACACATGCAGACACGCACGCAAAGAGTGCACTGCGCATAGGAACACACACAAGACACATGCACGCACACACCTAGGCATGTGCACAGACACCCGGCACGCGCGCATACACCTGCACAGCTATATACTTACAAAGACAGGCACAAGGAAACACATGCGCGCGCACACACACACACACACACACACACACACACACACACACACACACACACACACACACACACACACACACACACACACACACACACACACACACACACACACACACACACACACACACACACACAACACAAGATGGCATATCTAAAATAGGGATATCACGGAAAAAGATGGAACAAACTACAAAGAAGCTGTATCTTTTGTGTCTTATTACAACCTATTATTAGTGTTGAAACCCCCTCACTCTACGCATAATGCTCTCATGTTCCGGCACAATCAGATGCTGCGGACAGCGGCGCACACACACAGAAAATTGTATATCATTTGCCTGGGTGCTCTTTTCACTGCAGCGATTACATCTATTGGTGGGCATATGTTTACGTGTGTGCTAAGCTGGCGTAGGCATTGATGTGCTTATACATGCCGAGTTGCACAATGCTCGTACACACAAAACACACATACACACACAGAGAGACGTACTCACACAAACGCACACACAGACTGCCAAATGCACACATACACACAGACACACACACACACACACACACACACACACACACAGCACATATGTAACCATACACAAACTTACTCAGCCATGCCTCCCCCTCCTGAAAGTGTGTCAGCGTTGCTGGAACTTTCCATTGCCGTGACGAGTCATTAAAAAAGTGTCAGAGAGAGAGACGCGGGTACGGCTGCTCGGTGCCTTTAAACGCCAGGAGGGACAAGAAAAGGCGGGGAAGTCAGCTGGCAGCGGCCCAAGCGTGTAAACTCCAACCATTAGGGTCATGTATCCCACTGGGAATTTCTATTCCATTTTATTTTTTTACCTTCTCTCCCCGAAGTAATACACTACTCTCTCTCTCTCTCTCTCTCTCTCTCTCTCTCTCTCTCTCTCTCTCTCTCTCTCTCTCTCTCTCTCTCTCTCTCACTTCTTATCCTCTCTCTCTCTCTCTCTCTCTCTATCTCTCTCTCTCTCTTCTCTCTCTCTCTCTCTCCTCTCTCTCTCTCTCTCTCTCTCTCTCTCTCTCTCTCTCTCTCTCGTCGTCTATGTACTATTCACCCGATCTCAACCTCTGACGCTTCCTTTATAGATGCTTTCCTCAATCTCCAGCTCTCCTTTTGTTTGCCATTTTAAAGTTACAATATGCAGACCGTGCCGCTGGCGATACCTTTACCCCCCCGGGGGGACGGTCGGGCAGCAGCACTCCTCTCTACAGAGCCACTTTTGGTCAATATTTCTACACAATAGGCAAAATATACCCCTTCCCTAAACAAAAGCCTACAATTAAAGCCGGAGACGTCTCATGTTTCAAAACACTCCCAGCGGATTCAAATGGTTTTAAGTTGTATCCTGCTAGCTAACAGTAACAACCAGGTAAGGAACTGCGTGGCCGATGGAGCTCTACCCCGGGTTTAAAGCACAAGGACTGTATATAATACAGGTTAGAGTGACTTTCCATATGGGAACATTGGTGGAAAAGATGGGTGACTTTTTTTTTTACAGCCAAAAATAGCAGAGCAGAGTATTTGTTGGGAGTTAAGAGGGAGCATTAGAGAGGAGATGTCTTGGCATCCCCCCACAGTGATTTGTGAACCCTGCATTGATTCTATTAATGAATTCGGACAGCTGTCGTCTCTGAGGGGGCAAGCCAACATCAATCCTTCATCCCGCACGTGATTCACATTTACATTCAGGGCATTTAGCTTTTTGAGCGACTTATAACCGCTCATACACACATTCACACACCGACGGCAGTCAACCATGCAAGGCAACAGCCAGCTCTTCAGGAGCAGTTAGGGTGAGGTTTGTCGCACAGGGAAAACCTTGATACTCAGCTAGGAGGAGACGGGTTGATACTAGTCAACCCCGGTCAACTCTAATCTACTCTTATCATGTTTGATTCTGAGTGTGCACGGAGGGAAGGGGCTATTCACAGACGGTCCGTGGTCAATGTGATGGTGAGAGAGCAAGAGCTAATCAATGTCAAATTGTCTTATAATTCACATAATTGTCAATGTATAGGAAACTCGACCCGGGGCAACATACGTCAATGTGTGGGAAACTGCATTATCTTGATGAGCCACTAAGTCAAAGTAGACCATCATAGTAAGCTAGATCGATATGGAAACAGAAGTTTAACCAAAACTGTCTCTACTGGATAACTGCATTTGCGTGTTTTCCCGGATGTTGAGGGGAAAAGGGCATATGATATGCAACGTATTTTAACGAACAGTCACTGTTAATGAAACTACGTATTTCATAAGGAATATGTATATAAATATACATAGATAGATAGATAGATAGATAGATACAGTCAGGCACACAGGAATAAATATATCATACCTTTTCCGTATGAATATATTCGAGGAGTCTTGTTTGTGTGTGGGATGTACAGAGTCAGACGGGCTGCTAAAATGTCTGTCATGTAGGCCTATTTCTTTATTTATTTGCCTCTCTCTCGGCAGAGAGCCTCACCTCTCCACCTATCCATTAGAGTGTGAGATTGTTGCAGGAGGGCTCTGAATGCGATGGCCGGTGGACACCGTTTGATGCCCGGGTTGCTCTCTCAGTGTATTTCTCCAGAGAAAAATGAAAAATAAAAAACTAGAGAAAGGAAATCCTGCAAACCGAAGCTTCTACAATAGCGACTTTAGCGACTTTAGCGGAACAGGCAACCATGTCAAAGCCCCAGTGCGTTTTCGCCCTTTCGATTAATATCCCGTTTTAAACGCACGATAACCTCCCCACGATCACGTGCCACCAAGCGCCCGAGATGCGGACGGCAAAGGAAAGACGTAGATGACAGCAGCGCTACGAAATTACAGAGGAACGTGAGATCTGTTTTGCAAACAAATTGCCATCGTTCAAGCGCTTGCTGTCCATCACTTCCTCTTATGTGATAGAGATGTGATGGAGCCCCCCCCCCCCCCCTCGCCTTCTCCAGATGACTCTGCTGTACATCCGCCTGCGTTCCTTCCTTCCCACTGTATCCAATATTATATTCCCCTCCAAGCCCCGCCCCCCTCCCCGGCTGGCTGCCAGACCGATGAGTGACAGGGGCGTTCCTCCGTGTTCTCATGGTGTCGTGCGTCAATCGAAAAAACAACAGGAAATAGAAAAATACTAAACGTATAATATCGACTTGTCAAGCCGCACGGGAGTTGGTGCCAGTCAGATTGACACCCAAATCTGATATAAGGCGCCGCGCGGTATAAGACAGAGAAACATATCATTTTGTGAATGGGCAACCATTACAGAGATTGAAGGAATGACGTTTATTTTACGCCCCTGTTCCTTCAAGGTGAATGTAATTTCAGTTATAGCTTTATATGTGGATGCAAGATTA
>OLKM01001154.1:86623-89123 GCA_900291075.1 Melanogrammus aeglefinus | reverse complement strand
AGAGAAGTTTCTGGGATTGTATTTTTCCTCAATCAAAAGTTTCCTGCACAAGAGCGCGCCACCGCAAGTAGGTCGAGGAGATGTTTGGCATTTCTCCTCAGTGTATTTGTTATAAACTTCAATAATATCTGACACAGTATCAATTTCTCTCTCTGCTCAAGGACACCAATTTTTTTTTTTCCCTTTTCCTTTTGCTTTCCAGAGCCGTTGAAATGTCATGACTCTCACGGAGAAAGGCTCCGGATTGACGTCTCGGCGGCGGAGAAATTTACAAATGTTTCCCCCCCCCCCCCCCCCCGTTTCATTTTTCTCGTCGTCGTCAACGGTGATATACGTCCGTGTTCGGGGGGGGGGGGGGGGGTAAAAAACAAGGGAATCAATAACGTGGTGGCTGTTTCTGTCTTTCCGATCTCTCCAGCTTATGACCTTTTTCGTGAAGACCCAGTCATTACATCACGACGTGACATTTGCAGGCTTTTGTCTCCCGACTCCTCAAATATCTGGGACATACTATTTTTCTTTTTTTTTGGGGGTGGGGGGGGGGGGGGGGGGTCATGTCATGTCGTCGTCGTCGTCCCCCCCACACCTCCTTGACGTAACCAAGCTGCCACCGCTAGTACCGCCGCCAACCCCTTTCCAGTCCACCCCCCCACCCCAAAAATCGTGTCGAGGTATCAATCTGTTTTGCTATTTTACCGATTCCATCATGGTTCAGGCCAGAGGATTTGACATTTAAGTGACAATCGCTCCGTGACCTTTTTAACAAATCTGTTCTGGGGCCTCGCGCGGCCCACCGGGATGACATCACAGGCGGGGTGGGGGGGGGGGGGGGGGTAGAGAGAGAGAGTGGGAGTGGGTGACGGCGTTGCTCGCGGAAATCATTTTGCCACGCGACGCGGATGATTGTCGGAAAGTGGGAGATCTAATGGGAAGGGGGAAAAAAAAACTGTGAAGTGTGCGCGCTGTGGCGCGGTAAATGGGAGGGAAGTTAGCGAATGGTATCACGCAGAAAAAAAAAAATTGACTTGCCTTGAGAGGAAGCCCGGAGCCAGAGTTTGCGGGGAAGTAAAGTGTAGTGGCCTAACACAGAAAGTTCTGGGTTCGAAGCCCAGAGGCCCCCCGTCTTCCTGTGGGCCTCCCCGAGCAATATGCCCTCACCCATACCTACTCATCCAATAATAATAAAGGTCACTTTGGGTAATTGTCTGCTAAATGACTTCAGAGTAAAGATTAGATGAGATGTACTTGGCCTGGAAATGTGGGTGTCACAGCAGATGCGATGAGATATACATGTAAAATACAAAATGGTGGATTGTGGAGGCACGCGATACCATGGGGCTAAATAGACAACACATTTGAATAATACTTAGTGAGTCACGGTTAATTATTTTAGGTTCATTAGGTCATTAATGAGCAGCTAAGGGATGTTTCTCGAGGGATGCCTACAGTTCGACATGAGGGTTTGAGCTTCCGGCCCGGCCCTCTACACTGTGCTGTGCCTCAGACAACTAAGCCGAGCACAAAATGTTGGACCCTCTCTTCCGAGGGATGATGGGAATTATGCAGTAGACTTGCCTCTTGTACCCCCTGGTTGTTACTCGCAATGCCATCTGCTTTATTCTCTCTCTTTCTCTCCCTCCCTCTCCCTCTCTCCCTCTCTCCCCCTCTCCCCCTCTCTCTCTCTCTCTCTCTCTCTCTCTCTCTCTCTCCTCTCTCTCTCTCCCTCCCCCCCCCAAACATCCCTCCCTTCCCCTCTCCCTCCCTCCCACAGCCCTTACCCAGGAAGGAGACGCAGACTTTGCAGAAGGTGTTGAACTGGAACTTGTTGGCCGCCTCCAGCAGGGTCTTGGCGTTGGCCGAGTCGATGACCAGCGAGCCCGTGTACACGAACTCCAGCAGCTGCTCGAGAACGTCGGCGCCGATGTTACTCATGGTCAGCTCCAGCTTCTCGCCGCTCCGCGTCTCCCCCGACGACCTGACCAGCGCAACCAATGACGGCACAGAGAGAGAGAGAGAGAGAGAGAGAGAAGAGAGAGAGAGAGAGAGAGAGAGAGAGAGAGAGAGAGAGAGAGAGAGAGAGACAGAGAGAGAGAGAGACAGAGAGAGAGAGAACAGAGAGAGAGAGAAGCGAGAGAGAGAACAGAGAGAGAGAGAGAGAGAGAGAGAGAGAGAGACGAGAGAGAGAGAGAGAGAGTGAAGAGAGAGAGAGAGCAGACGGAGAGAGAACGATGAGTTAGAGAGAGAACCGAGAGAGAGGAGAGAGAGAGAGAGAGAGAGAGAGAGAGAGAGAGAGAGAGAGAGAGAGGAGAGAGAGAGAGAGAGAGAGAGAGAGAACAGAGAGAAGACAGAGAGAGAGAGGAGAGAGAGAGAGAGACGGAGAGAGAGAGAGAGAGAGAGAGACGGAGAGAGAGACAGAGGAGAGAGGAGAGAGAGAGAAGAGAGAGAGAGAGAGAGAGAGAGAGAGAGAGAGAGAGAGAGAGAGAGAGAGAGAACAGAGATG
>OLKM01001154.1:71623-79123 GCA_900291075.1 Melanogrammus aeglefinus | reverse complement strand
CTAGCACTGTGCTTTTTTGTTAATGCGAGGACACTTCTATTCGATGAATAGAAGTGTGTAATATAACTCTCCCACTCTCTGTTCCTGTGTGACTTGTAATCGCATGTCTAGGAAAATAAGATATCTTAACTCTCCTGCTCTCTGTTTCTGCAGCAAATGCAGGGACATCTATTAAACAAAGGCACCTTATAAAAGCTAACAGCGAGAGACGCCACTGTGTTAATACCGGTTAAAGATCATTGACCATGGCCTTGTTATGTTAAACAGTGCAGTGAAATGTTTACATTTAGCATTGCAAATTAATTTATTAGATTTCCCCAGACTATGAAATGAGGAGGAAATACATTTCTTGAATTTACTGTGAATTTAAAGTGTCACTTTTCAATGCATAAACATTCAAATAGAACAAGGACGGGGGAAAAATGGTTTGTAGCCAACAAAAGGCAAAGGATGAAGTTTCAAACTCCTCCTATGACGCCTAGTGTCATTTAGAGGGCCCGGTGTGTATGCATTATTTATCCAGCTCGTGAAGGCTTGGATAAGAGACAACGACAGCTTGGCCAACACAGGGCTCACAGTCCACGGCAACGGTCGTTCTTGTTCCATCGCCAAGGTCAAACAAACAGGATCCTCTCCCACTTTTGTTGTTTTTGAGTGTGCGCGCGACTACTTTTGTGAGTCTTTCTGCAGCCATGCGGCATGTCACAGACGAGAGCGGAACCTCTCTTTTTACCTCTCCCTCTCTCTCTTCCTTCCTATCCACCATCCCTCTCCCCCGCCTCTCTCCCCCTGAAACACAAATCCCCCTAAAGGCCTTAAATTCGGAGTGTTATTTTTCCCGACTGTCTCTCTGTCTCTCCCCTTGCGCCCCCCCCCCCCCCCCCCCCCCCCCCACATACCTCTTCATCTCCGCAAACATATATTTAGAAACAAAGAAAAGAAGAGGAGAAATCATTGTGTCCAGGGGGGCTCTCAGTCATGAGGAAAACACCTGCAGAGATCTGAGGGGTGAATGAGGACATTAGGGAATATTGGAATTCACCCTTTTTTTCTCCCGCCAAAGGGAATGTCTAAAAAATTATAATATTGCAGGAAATACAGGGAACATGTGTTTTCTTACTGGCTTCTGTGTGCGTGTGTGTGTGTTCGTGTGTGTATGCGTGTGTGTGTGTGTGTGTGTGTGTGTGTGTGTGTGTGTGTGTGTGTGTGTGTGTGTGTGTGTGTGTGTGTGTGTGTGTGTGTGTGTGTGTGTGTGTGTGTGTGTGTGTGTGTGTGTGTGAGATACTAACTGCCAATCACATGCAGACACACGGTCATTGGTTCACACACATGTACACACAGAAGTACACACACGCACACACACAACAAATGTGTCTCACAGGAAAAAAGCATGGTCTATGAAGGATAATGGATGAGGGATATAGAAGAAACAGCCACATCAGAGGAGGCATAAAAAACTTGTAAAGTATATTCCTGGGACACCCTCTTGGATGCAATCTAACTTTTTGTATTTGTTTGTATTTCTTCTTTTTTGTGCGAACGTTTTATGTCTTTGCTTACTTACTATTTATGACTCTGGAGTTCATCTATATTTCATCGGAGTTCTGAACTAGAATTATTAGCACATGAAACGTACATTTGCTTTTATAATAGATGAACCTGAGAAAATACCAAAATGTCTTTGTTTTGATTAACGAAGACTATAATGTCTCATTATTTAGTTTTGGCCCTTTGGTGAGTTTTAAAAGATCCCCAGTCATGGAACTTTTTCACTGTTCATCAAAATGGAAATGTGGTTATTCTTCTCAACATGAGGGGGGAGGGTGGGGGGGGGGGGGGGGGGAGGTAATGACAAAAGGTTGACGTTTTTTTGTGTTTTGTTTAGATTTTTTTTTTCCAGTTTGAGATACATTCATTTAAGCGGGAAGAGGAAGGACTGGCTGCTGGCCCTGTGCTAGGAACCAAAGTCTTCACACACCTGCAAGAGAGAGAGGGGAAGGGGAAAAAAGCGACACAAATGCGCCCTACAAAAAGAACAGACTGGAGCAACAGCTGGTGCGTGGGGAAGCGAAGGCAAACCTTTTCACCAGATCCTTGAAATACAAGCTGCAGGAAGCTAGAACATTTTGGTGGACTTCAAATTCTTTGCCTTCAACAATAATTTTCAGGTCTGTAAACTCTTTCGTTCTGCGCTGTTGGTTCAACTCCTTCAACATCTCTGTAGAACAAGAAAAAGAAACAGACAATGCCAGGCGCCATTTTAGAATCCTCTCTCTTTTTTCATACATACATTATCACCAAGGCAACAAAAAAAGAGGAAATTGGAAAACGACAGCGCACAACATTGAGTTGTGCGGATAATAAATGCAGTCTTAAGTATCAATCAATGTTCATAAATACAGATGTTAAAGAAGGAAAAAACAGTGTTAAGCAGGTGTTCAACAACAATTGAGCACAGGAACATTTCACATTTGAGGTCACATTAATTAAAAGACAAAAACACAAAAAATAGGACAAATTAGCTCACATAAGTTAAACACTGAAAGGGCGGCGTCATAAGCGCACCGCTATAAAGTAAAACGTCCTTAGCGCACGGGCAAATAATTCGGAAAGCCGGGATTACTTGGCGACAATGGGCTTACTCTACGGCGGCTCAAAGACAACGGAGTATGATTAATGAATAAGAAAGAGAAAAGACGAGCGGAGATCCTGTCCATGCATTATTCATACGACCATCAAATCCTCCGGCTGCTCACGGCAGCCCCGTCAAGGGCACTGCTTGACCTTCTAATGCCACTCCATGGGAACACAAGCCCCGAAACCTGATCTCATTTATCCTCCAGCAACACACCTCGCTGATGAATGAACAATAATACCATGTATAGGCCTACTGACAGATATCTAGATAGATCGAGATATGAACGCTGTTTCTCTATTCCAGTGGAACCAAAACCGCACAAGCGGTATTTGGTATTTGTTTCACCAATGAACCTAGTTTAGGAGCGAATGATAATACCATATATATCTCGACTTTTTCAAGATAGATTGAGATATATACTGTTTATCTATTAGAGCAGAACCAAAACTGCACAAATGGTATTTGGTATTTGTTTAACCAATAAACCTAGTTTGGGAGTGAACAATACCATACATATCGAGATACATCTAGAAAGATCGAGATATGAATACTATTTATCTATTTCAGTGGAGCCCAAACTGCACAAACGGTATTTGGTAAACCAATAAACCTAGCTTAGGAATGTATAATAATACCATATCTCAATAACCAGTACTGGATATTTGTTCAACAAATAAACCTAGCTTAGGAGTGAACAAATAACAATAATACCATATATATCTCGATATATATATACTGTATATCAATCTGAGCGGAATCAAAACTACACAAACTGTATTTGTTTCTGAGCCACAGAAGAGCAGTTTGATGCTAGGGTACACTGAAGTGTATACTGTTTACAATGGCGTGCGGTATTATTGAAAGATAGCCCTATACTGTAGTGTTTAGGAGCATTTGTTTCTCAGCCTGTGTTGTCCCAGGTGACCGGTCACAGTGAACAACCAAACTGCAATGTTTTCGCTAATTGCTCATTTACGGTACACCATCTGACACTAAGCTTAGCTTGAGCTGAACGTTTTTTTTTTTTTCCATTCTTTATTTAAAGAGGAACATTGGCTGGAAGGCTCTGTAAATGTTCCACACAAAACAACCCTCTGTTAGTAAAGAAAAGAAAATAAAAAATGTAAGTTACGAAACCCAATCACGACGAGTAAGTGAAAATGTGTCAAACAATGGCAATTAATTGTGCTGGCTCAAAACTGTAGATATTCAGGGCCTATAAAGAGAACAGCAAGTAGGGGACTGTACAGGGAACACCTATCATAGGGATAATATGAACACATACAGGATATATAAATGTATATCTAATTATATACAGGAACTAATCACACTAATGATGGCAGTAGACATATATAAGCGCCAGGCTAGCTGTTATCATTCTGAAAGGGTTCTGTGTTCGTTCCAGGCTCAAAGCGGGGATTTAATTAACCTCAAATGACACTCGCCCCTGTGTTTGGCTGGAACATCCACTTATTTAGCCTGTTCTGTTCTTCTGACTCACACGTGGTACAGTGCCGCGCTAAATTAATTCATTCCCTGGAATTATCCACTGAAAAGACATATGACAAACAAGGTGTGATTCAGCGGCAGAGCTAAAAAGCTTTTTGTGATTTTTTTTTTCCCGATCCAGTGTATCCTCGTTGAGAGCAATTGTATCAAGGAAGAAAAGGTGGGTGAGAATTACACATTCATCTAGCGTAGGGTATATTTTTTAATATGAAAAAAGAAACCAACAAAAAAGACAAACTAAGATTTTATTTCGTCAAGGTTTTTTGCTACAGACACTTGCTCCGGCTTCATAAGCAACATTGCTTCAGTTGAGTAAGCCATAGACAAGTCACACACACACACACACACACACACACACACACACACACACACACACACACACACACACACACACACACACACACACACACACACACACAACCACACAGTGAACACACCAGCTAGCATTAGCCTTTGCCTTAAAAACATCCCCACCTCCCTTCCCCTCCCTTTCTCTCTCTCTCTCTCTCTCCCTCTCGCTGCTTGCATTCCACTCCACTGCTAGCTGTCAGTTGGTAGGCTATCTGATTACTTTGTGGGCACCCAGTGAGAATGGTGAATACACAGTCTCTGGAGTTTGTATTAGTCGGGAGTCCCCAGCGACCGACATGGCTCTCACCTCCAATCTGCCGCTCTGCACGCCACCCATTTACCCGGAGACTATGAATAAAGAGGGACGAGGAGAGGACGGGAGAAAAGGAGGGGGAGAATGGGAGCTCTTTAAGTTGTCAGCCAACAATGGCCTCCCCTCCCGAGCTGTGAGGACACACCGGATTGGCCGACGGGAAAAAGCTAATTATGGCGTCCTGGTGGTGCATCAGCATGCACCCCGAGAACAACTCATCACCGGTCGGCAGCGTGAAACCGCACATGGCGGCCCCGATTCAACCCTTTTGGCGTGGAGCGTGGTGAGGTGGGGCCTGATCCCAAAGACCACAGCGTTTAAAAATAGAAAAAAAAAAAAACACAAGCCAAAACGTCTCAATATGTTGGAAGTAAATCAGTTGATGACTGACACATTTACCTCGTGGATTTGCATTAAAAAAGGTAAAAACCGACTCAATAAAGTTGAAAGTCTTAAGAATATGAAATGTTTATATTCCCGCGAGTGCAGAGTGAACTACAAGCGCGTATTAAAATCGGAGGAGACGTTGCCAGGAATGTTGTGTTGATACACATTTAACTGAAATTCCACCAACACCCCTGCTGGCTCTTTGTGATTGGTGGAAATACAGACACAGTAGGGTATACAAATTGTGCCAATTCTGCTGTTCAGTCTAGTAACCCTAAACTACCATGGAACAGCTCTGCTTGCTGCAGCCAATGATTTCCCTGGATGCGTTTCCAGTGGCCTATCACATTTCAGCATATAACTGTGCCATATGCTGGACTCAGGAGTAAACATCAGCTTCTGAACCGTGATAGGCTGCTGTGTGGGGGATGCGGGGGAAAGACATTGGTTACTGAACATGAAGCCATTTTAGAGATTTGTTGCAATTTACATATTTTCCAAAGTAGCCGCCATTTTGTGTATGAACTAATACAACGAGCAAAATAGTAAAATACAAATATATTGCAATGAGCAATCTACTTTAGTGATCGCCGTTTCAAATATACCAACGACAAAAAACAAATATCAAGGACACCTACGATCTAAGACGCTGCGATAAATACATTTAATAATATATATAAAAATCCTGGAACCTGATCCGTTGTTAAACTACTAAAAATAAGAAAGAAAATCATCGATTTTAAAATATTGAAATCTAAATAGTTTCCTCGTCATAAATTACTTCAGTGATTAGAAGTAAGCAGAGCTTGTACTTTTATGAAATTGTTTCACTAAAGAAAACGCTAACGGATAATTCAATATTGATAACTAACTGTATATTTCATGCAGTTAAATTAATCTAAGTTTTATCAAGTACATCAAGAACATCTAAGGTAAATATATGCATAGGCCTATGTATGTTGTTTAATTAAATAAAACAAATGTTTGTTTTATAAATATGCATTTATATATACACACTGTATGTATATATATATGTATTTTTCTATGGTTGACATTAAATAAATAGTATTATAATAATATTAAAGTGTGTTTACTGGTGTATATTTTATAATGTTTATGTTCTATGTTTCTTTGGTTAATTTTTTGCATAATAAAATCTAACAATAATAAAATATAGGCTTACCTCATAAATATAGGAATAATTCTTTATTGAAGATTCATTCGATTTTTTTAAGCATTATTTTTTGTTATCATATGTTGGTTTGTAATAGAATAAAATATGAATAAAAGGCTGTGTGGAATGAAATAAATGATGGGAAAAATGGATGGGAAATTAGGAAAATATTTAACCAATCCTTTAGGTATGTTTTTGGTAAGTTACCACATATTATTGAGAAGAAAATCAAATGTTTAAATTTGTGCGTACAATTCATTATTTACTAATACAATATTATATGTTACGTATGATTGTATGAAGTTAACTTTTCGACTTTGCAGAAAATATCTTCTATATTTAATTGAGTATTACGGATTACAACAAATAAAATACGTGACATCCAAAGCAAAAATCCATTGAACAGACCTCTTTATGATGGCAAACAGATAAGCCATAAATGTGTGTTCACGTTAGGTTCACTTATTCTTTCTTTTGATTAATGGTTTAATATCTCACCATTCAAATATCCCCGTTTTTTTTCTCAAATTATTCAAAGAAAAAAACGCAATGCTATCTTTCCTTGGACAGCCCTTCAGAAAAAGGCCATTGAACAATATACCAACAATATCTGTGTCATCCTCCTATATCCCTTTATATAAAACAAAGTGCTTTTATCCTGGTTCAGCAGACTAGGTGGCAGTAGTTCTTCTCAATGTGACGTTGGCTAGTATATCACTGGATGGCTGAAGCATAGCTTTATGCATTTACTCTGGCTAAAATAAATCATAGACCAAGTATCAAGCTAAGCCCTTGCACTACTTAACCTACATTTCGTGTCCCTTTTCAGCATGGCATTACACCGTCGTGATCTTATTAACCTACCTCCATCAATCCATGGCAAATACCCCCCTTTTTCTCAGGAGTTTGCGACGTTCACATCGCAAACATGGAAGACTTTTTTTTTTTTTGCTAGGCAACAAGAAATCCTTCCAAGAGAACCCTCGAGTCCCTGGCTGTCCTGATTTCATTTCAGAGTATTTGAAGGAGCGAAGGAGAGAGAGAGAGAGAGAGAGAGAGAGAGAGAGAGAGAGAGAGAGAGAGAGAGAGAGAGAGAGAGAGAGAGAGAGAGAGAGAGAGAGAGAGAGA
>OLKM01001154.1:64123-69123 GCA_900291075.1 Melanogrammus aeglefinus | reverse complement strand
CACAAGAGAGTGAGAGAGAGATGAGAGAGAGATGAGAGAGAGAGAGAGATGAGAGAGAGAGAGAGAGATGAGAGAGAGAGAGATCGCGCCCTCTCTCACTATATATATATATATATGTATATATATACACTGTATACTTGATATAGTTGCAGAGGGAGAGGGAGAGAGCAAGAGCAAGCACAAGAGAGTGAGAGAGAGAGAGAGAGAGAGAGAGAGAGAGAGAGAGAGAGAGAGAGAGAGAGAGAGAGAGAGAGCAAGAGAGGGAGAGAGAGAGAGAGCAAGAGAGAGATAGAGAGAGCGAGAGAGATCCTTATTAGAGAGCCAGCCATTGCACCTGCTGTTCCATACATGTTGTCTTTGTCACGGTCCTCTAGCCCACGACACCGATTGATCAGGTAAATCAATTAGGAGCTATTAATCTCGGTAATAAGATCAAGTCGTACAATTCCATTAAGTTCCGAGATTGACTAGAGAGCCTGACAAGTAGGCTGACGAGTCAATCATGATTGACGGGTGAGGGTGATACCTCCTGCCGTGTCAGCGAATGACAAAGTGTTGAACCAACTTTGCTGGCGGCAAAGAGTGTCTTAATGAGGAGAGCTTCCAGAGAATTCTAAAATCCCCATAACTGGGGGTCTTTTGATGCATTTCTACTTCTTTTGTCTAAACTTTTATTAGAGAAGTTTCAATTTTGCAAACCCCTCTCGAGGAAGCATGAAGGCCCTGAAACATGGAGCCGTGCCACAGAGAAATCAGCTCACTTCCTGTACTCCTCAGACTGGCATCTGAGGAGTGGGTGATTGGGAAAGTATCGGCATGAATTCATAAAATATATACACTACCCTCAAGAGGAATTATGCTAAATCATGATGTGAGTGGGTGTGCGCATATATCCTCACATTAATTTTTAATTAGTGTATTGTTCTGCTCTAGAAAAAGTTGAGCAACATATAAAAACCCATATTCAAACCCAAATAGTGAAAACTAAAATAATTGAAAGGAATATATCGTCTTTGTTTGTATATTGCGATTGTTTGCACTGCATCAATCACATGTCTCTCCCAAGAAGCCGCGGTGTGTACCACTGTAATCATACATTATTAATTATAGATGAGTTGGATCGCTTGGGACAGGAGCAGACCAAAACATCAGAGGCCAATTTTAACTACCGAAGTTCACAGCATTAGAAACATGGGCATCGCAGGCAGCAACGGATCGTTTTTTCATCCTTAGATCATTTTGACCTTGACAAAAGGACCTTGCAAAGAAAGATGGCCCTTGCACTCAGTGTCGATGCATATCACAGTTGTCTAAATACCCACTGCAAGACGATCCGTCCATTCCTCTGTCGTCTCCAAGCCGGCTCGGTCCTGAACGTTCAATGAAGCTGTCCTACTGTAATCCCGCCGTCGGGGGGGATAAAGGGCTCAAAAGGTTCTCGTCAAAATGAAAAGTAATTCCAAAAAAGGATTCTAACGCTCAATCAAAATTCATTTTCACTTGTAAATATAGTCACACCAAAGAATGACAAATCCAATCTTGTGGAGGATATTTTTTCCTCCCTCACAAAAAACACTTTCATTCGCCAGTGTTATTTGCGCAAAATGCATGAACTCCGGAGTTTTGTGGCAAACCCAATGTTTTTAATGCGTACACATCTCCCTTCCCCCATCCGCGATCTAGATGCAAGATTCCAGTATATGTATGTGTGTCCAGTATGTGTATATGCTTATGAGGTAATCATTATAATCTACAGCCTGCCACCCAAGACCTCACCCCACCCCCGTCGGTACAAGCGACCAGGGACCCACAGTCAGCTGTGCCCTGGATGACCTGGTCACAAGCCTCAGCCTGTGACTCGGCAGCGTGGGCATGCCTCTGAAGCCAACTGGCAGCTCCCCCGCGTTTACGACCAGCACTCCGCTAACAGGCTAGCACGTCCCCCTCGGAGGCTACAAGGTACTATTTTCTGAACCAATAATCATCACCGCCACCACCATCATCATCATCATCATCATCATCATCATCATCATCATCATCATCATCATAGGCTACCTTTATTAGCAGTGTGACAGACGGACTGTGAGACATGGTTCTGAATCCATGCGACGAATGTGCTTTTAAAATAGATATGGAGAGGGAGGAAGGAAGGGAGGGTTGAAGGGAGGGAGGGAGGGAGGGAGGGACATTCATAGAGATATAGAGCTGAGGGCCACAGAGTGGATGCTATACCATTAAGCGCAGCCTCACTAATCTTCACACCGCCTCACTGTCAAACCCGTCTCCCAGTGGCTTTGTTACGCACTCCCCAAAAATCAGCTCCTGTTTAGAGCCCAGATGGCTGCCAGGTGAAGTAAGGCCGATCGCCTGTCCTTATCCGTTTCCTATTCTTGTTGTCCACTTTGCATTCGATTTATATACAAAAAAAAAGAAAAAAGGAAACAAAAACTAGCTAGATTCGAAAAAGGGGGATATCAGTCTGACACCTCCGTGGAATTACTGTGCACAGTCTGTTTGGCCCGCGTTTATTCATGACCTTTACTGTTTGGAAAATTCTCAAGACAGCTAAAAATAACCGATACGCTCCACTGCGTACATACATAGATACACGGGAAAAGGTGCGATGATGACAGTGGCTGTATATCAACAACCATGATCGCAACCACCAACAGCCCTGCAGCTCTGCACTGCAGGCTCCAGGAAAACACATTCAGAATACGTAAACTACAGGATCATAACGGACGTAGCTGACCTTATCTCCACCGGCTAAAGCTGAAAGCTACCTGTCAAACTCGCAGGGCACATCAGACGCTTGCAAAAAAAGAAGAGGCTGATTGCAATTCAGGCCATTATCGTTTGTCTAAGTCACAAGATAATTATATATGGACACATGGAAAGCCGGTTCCCTGGGTTTGCTGGATAATGAATTCTGGGAAGGAAGCCTATTCCTCCTAATGTCTGCTCATGTCATTAGTATTTATTAGGTGTCCTGCATGCATTATCAAACCCGTTTGAACAAGTTGGAGGGGGGGGAAAAAAGTTTACCAAACCACCCAGAGATAACCGTAATTACTCCTAATAGGATACATTCGCTGCTGAAGTTAGTCCAAAATATCCAGACTGATACTAACGTATCAGCGACTATATCGTGTATGGGGCCCAGGCCAGCACTTTTGCAAATTTTAATTTAGCCTGCCCCATTAGCGAGAAACATCCCAGTATTTGCAAGCTTCCTGGCAACACCGGCTGAATTTACATTCAGGTTCATAGATAATGCATTACAGCCATTTTCTGGCTGACAGGCAACATAATGCATCCACATTTTCATTCCTGTCAATTAATTGTCTGCGGTGTCAGACAAGCGCCGACCGACCGTCCGCGTTTTTCCCCCCGACTCCGGTCGAGTCTGACGAGTAAACTTGCATTCACTCTGACACCACTTTGCCACGTGAGTCAATTTGCACTTCTTTTTGCGATGCCCGAGGTCAGCTGACGTTTCCCGATTGGCAAATGGCCGAGGACTTCTCCTGAATGCCCAATGAGGCGACATGTCAGCTCGGTGGAGCCAAAGGTGTCACACTCCCATCACGGCATCAGGGAATCCGTGTCCAGTGCTGACTGCATCTGTGTCTGCATCTGGGAACTCCACTCTGTCTGTCCTTAAGATGGACGCCGAGAAGCAGAGGGCAAGGGACGGAATTATTCCTGCGGTAATAAAATCCAGTCTAAACTGGTCCCCTAATATAGTATGACATTATTTATTATTGGTGTTTTCCAGGTCCCTGAATTGGAAGACAGGGAGATTAAACGGTGTTGGCTTCAGGTTGGCGAGTTCGCGCTGCCAGCAAATTAATTTTCATTTTTTTTGCTAATCCCGCACCAGAGGAATGAGTTGGTGACAGCAGGAGATTAAGTGTTGTTAGTTGGGTTTTAGGTGATTTAACGACTGCACAAAATCAGCCTGACTTCACGTTGGAAAAGATCACACGCCTAATATTCAGGTTAATTGAGACGTGGAACAAAGGACAGATTACAAAGCAGACGACTGTAGGGCCGAGATGAAAGATGAGGAGAATCAAACCGAAAGAGAGGCGAAAGGTATCTAAAAGCAGTAGTGAGATCTTCCTCTGATAGCTTCATCTCAATCCCCACGATCCTGTGACCCCGGGCTCGGGTACAACTTTACGTGCATAAACAAGGACTAATCCCCTGGGAGAGCCAACCTACAACTCTCAGAGATATCGGTGGACAAATCCTTTACTATACTTTTCACGCATAAGTAAACACAGCCCGCTGGAACTCTCAAATTGGATTTCTGGTTATCTCTAAACTCCATGGTGAAGCATAATCCATCAAGCAGCTCAAACAGCTGGTGTAGTCTGTACTCTGTAACCTTAAAACTCCAAAGAAGTCACATTTATCCCTCGCTGTGTGCGTACGTGTGTGTGTGTGTGTGTGTGTGTGTGTGTGTGTGTGTGTGTGTGTGTGTGTGTGTGTGTGTGTGTGTGTGTGTGTGTGTGTTTATTCCATAGTGAAACAAAAGAGCTGTGTTTCACACTTTAACAGGAAAACAGAACTGGGTTCTACTTTATAACCAATTAGACTAAGCATGTAATTGTTGCTTAGCGTTTTCCAGTACACGTGGAAAATGTGGCCTTTTGAAATAGGGGTAAACCGTTTTAAGCAAATGAGCGAGTTGAACTGCAAGATCCACCAACCCCCACTCCCCACTACATGGTTTTTTCTGGGGGTAATTTGGTTGTACTCAATTTTTCCCCTGCCACTTCTTTATTCACACAAAGCAATCTATAGAACTTGATGACAGAAGCATCAACACAACAAAAGACTTACAGTGCCAGGGATTGGCGTGGGGGAGGGGAGAGAGAGAGAGAGAGAGAGAGAGAGAGAGAGAGAGAGAGAGAGAGAGAGAGAGAGAGAGAGGGAGAGGGAGAGAGAGAGAGAGCGAGACAGAAAGAGTGAAGGAGAGAGAGTGTGAGAGA
>OLKM01001154.1:55388-60260 GCA_900291075.1 Melanogrammus aeglefinus | reverse complement strand
GTGCTCGTTTGTGTGTGTGTGTGTGTGAGTGTGTGTGAGTGTGCGTGCGTGTGTGTGAGTGTGTGAATCAGTCCTCCACTTCCTGAGAACTGTCTGTTGCTAAAACGAGTGACTCAAAGAATGACATCACTCACTAACTTTGCCGTCGCGCGCCACGTACTAAGACCGGGGAAAGGAGTCTGCCTCTACGATGATGAAAGAGATGGGATTTAGATTGAGATGAGACGGGCACTTTGTTGAATTAGATCCGATGGGGACGGTTTTCAACGGGCCCTGTCTAATCAGACAAACAGTAATGAAAACAGACCTATATGCGTCGACATTTGGAGAATATAAACCGTGTGTGTGTGTTTGTGTACATTAAGTATATGCACATATCCCCAATGTGGGTATAAGTGGTATAAATGCATATTTGCATTTGTATTTGTGTGTGTGTGTGTGCGTGTGTGTGTGTATCCCTGCCTGTGATTGTGTGTGGGAACCGGGGCCAGAGGACGACACAGAGCCATTAGGCACAATCACACTGACAATTGACAGCAGACAGAGTAGGAGGAAGAGAGAGAGGAGCGACAGAGAGAGACATACATTCACACACGCAGAAATACAAACAAAGATGAGAGCAAAGAAATAGAGAGAGGGAGAGGGAGAGGGAGAGAGAGAGAGAGAGAGAGAGAGGAGCAGAATAATATAAAGGGAAGTGAATAGAGAAAGAGAGACAAAGTCAGAGAAAGAGCGAGAGAGACATAGGAGGGACATAGTGAAGACAGAGTGGAGAGGATTAGAGGAGACAGGCAGAGAGAAGAGGGAGAGAGACAGACAGAGAGAGAGAGAGGCAGAGGGACAGACATAGAGAAGAGAGAAGAGAGGAAGGGGGGGAGAGAGAGAGAGAGAGAGAGAGAGAGACAGAGAGAGAGAGAGAGAGAGAGAGAGAGAAAGGAGAGGAGAGAGAGAGAGAGAGAGAGAGAGAGAGAGAGAGAGAGAGAGAGAGAGAGAGAGAGAGAGACAGACAGACAGACAGACATAGAGAAGAGAGAAGAGAGAGACAGGAGACAGAGACAGAGACAAGAGAGAGAGACGAGAGAGGAGAGAGAGAGAGAAGAGTTGAGACACAGAGAGAAGAGAGAGAGACAGACACAGACAGAGAGAGAGAGAGAGAGAGAGAGAGAGAGAGAGAGAGAGCAGAGAAGAGGAGAGAGACAGAGAGAGACAAGAGAGATGAGAACACCAGAGAGAGAGGACAGACAGAGAGAGACGAGACAGAGAAGAGAGGAGAGAGAGAAAGAGAGAGAGAGAGAGAGAGAGAGAGAGAGGAGAGAGAGAGAGAAGACAGAGAGAAGAGAGAGAGAGAGAAGAGAGAGAAGAGAGAGGAGAGAGAGAGAGAGAGACAAGAGACAGAGAGAGAGAGATACAGAGAGAGAGAGAGAGAGAGAGAGAGAGAGAGAGAGAGAGAGAGAGAGAGAGAGAGAGAGAGAGAGAGAGAGAGAGAGAGAGAGAGAGAGAGAGAGAGAGAGAGAGAGAGAGAGAGAGAACAGAATGCTGGGTGCTTGACCTGTTCAAGGGACCAGAGTGGAGGCCCTGGATTGAGCCTCTATATTTGCATTAGCGGCTTTTGTTGTGGAGGCCTGAGGCTGCCGGCCTCCGCACGGAAGGGTCTTCCTCTCAGATGGCAGAGGGCTCGCTAAACCCACACAAACCCCTTTAATACACACACAAACACACCCACCCACCCACACACACACAAGCTCTCTTTCAAAGTCAACACAATGCCCGTGACATCGGAGGTACTGCATTCATTCAGTGGGTTTGATCGGCTGATCGGCTGATTATGGTCCAAATCTTGTGGCGTCCATAACTGGTGTTGTTATTTACTGTAAACAATTCTTGTTAATATCAGCCTTATAATGTGTGTGTATAAATGTATATATATAATTTTATTATTTTTTATTTATTTTACTTTTTATATTTTCTCTGAAAACGGGAAGTCAAAACCAAATGTATGTTATTGTGTATGTTAACAAATAAAAGACTTCATAACGACAACGGGTTATGAGTGAGACGCTCAACGCTGTGCTGCTGACACACGTTTAGTTCACGACGAATACCTCCGCCACCATAACTCCACCGAGAGACCCCCAGGGAGACGGCGGGAGCTGTGAAGTGCGTGTTAGATGATATTTTGCATATGTTCTCTCGCTATCCAATTGCCCCTCCGGACTACATCACATCACAATAGAAGCGGTGGGACCGGGACGAGGGGGACGGGGGGGACGGGGGGGAGGGGGGGGGGGACGGGGGGGCTGGGCTGAGAGGAGCGGGGTTAAGATTAATTAATTGGATGGCGCCCAGAGGCAACGCCTAGCCGGCCAATCAGCACAGGCGTCTTACCAGCAGGATTAAGCCATTAAGCCATTCAAATCTTATCCCAAAGTAATCAACTATCAAGGACCACCCAAACACAAATAGGCCGCACAATATGGACGCAGCGTGGAAGCAATCCATATTTAGCATATGGATTCACGCCGTTCTCGGGGCCAAAAACCTCATTCATATGCAGTCCTTGATGAATCTTTCATTAATTATAATTGTCCGCTGGGACTGCGGGAGATACACGTATTATGGAGATTAACTAGGTGATCCTCACGGAAGGAAGAAAAATGGCTGCCAAGCGGACGCTAGCAGCTCCTCGCTGTCAGGCGGGGCTTTTGTGAAAACTGCCGGCTTTGAAAAAAGTCAAGTTGTTGTGAACAAAAGAAAATGTGCGCAATAGAGCAGAGGACAGCACAATCAATCCTGGGGGCGGATCATAGCGATGCATATTTTACTGTACTGTAGTTCTGTTGTTCTGCCTCTCTTTGAATGAAATATCTGAAATGGTATAATATAAATATACATAATAATTAAAAATATATATGTACATAAGATAATTTAACAATACTGTACCCATACCCGTTGTACTGCTATCCGGTACTTTTTTTATTTTATTTATTTTTTTATAGCAACACCAAAACGATGCCGAGTCATGGATCTGACATGTCAGTGGCATCTGAGGGCCTTCAAGATGGCGATCGCTCCGTCGTCAGCAGGCGTTGGGAAGAAGTGTCGACAGCCGTCTTTTAATAATCCCCCCCCCCCCAAAAAAAACCAAAACACGCCTCACGGTGACTTCCGATTGGCTCAGATCTCGGCTGACTTCTATCATCGCCCTCTGTCCCCCCCCCCCCACTCACCCCCCCCCCCCACCCACCGCGCGCAGTCCGGGGTTCAGCCGCGGCGCGCTTTGTTCGTCGTGGAACAAAAACGCAGGAAAAGGGGGAAACACAATCGAAACAGTTGGCAAGGGCACGAGCGCTACATAGAAACTCAATCTGCGCGGGCTGCTTTTAAAACTCCACCTCGGTCCATGCCTTTGTGAGGCCTCGCACAATGGACCGCTCTGTCAGACGCCCGGAGACCCCGGCTTTCACCTGCAAAGTGAGGACACCAGACACCCCCCCTTTCACTCTTGTTTAGTTTAAGGCCAAACTTTGTTTTCTGGGGGGGGGGGGGGGGGCTTTTAAAACACATGATAACAGTTGGTGGGGGGTGTAAGATGACGCGTTGATCTGCGGTGCCCGCACGGTCCGGTCGTGGCCGCTATGCAAACATTCGTCCCATTGAAGGGAGGACCGTCCTCTGAAATGATCCTGTTTTAAGCTTCTCCTTCAGCGCGGATCGGGACTTTACGTACAGCGCCCTGAAGACGATGTACATTTACATTTAGGGCATTTAGCAGACGCTTTTATCCAAAGCGACTTACAATAAGTACATTTGTCATAAGAAGTGCAACAATATATCGCTGTCGGTACAGAAAGGATGTTCATAGAACCAAGTGCAAGTACAACAATCGCTAGGCTAACCAATTCCCCGTGTTACAGCAATGATAGCAGCTACTGCAGTTGCTACACAGTTAAGTACTATAATACAATACAACACAATACAATACAGTGTACAATGGTGGCCAGAAGGGGGAGGGTGGCTATGCAGAGTCGAGGTGGACTCTGAACAGGTGAGTCTTGAGTCTTTTTCGGAAGATAGTGAGCGACTCTGCGGTCCTGAGAACAGCAGGGAGCTCGTTCCACCACTGAGGTCCCAAAACCGAGAAGAGTTGTGACTTTGCTGAACAACCTTTGCTAGCTCTTAGCGATGGCGGTACCAGACGTCCAGCTGAGGTAGTTGAGCGCAGCGATCGAGCTGGGGTGTGTGTGGCTTTAGCAATGCTTGGAGGTAAGCAGGGGCAGTTCCATCGACTGCCTTGTATGCCAGTACACACACAAGCAGCTGGAAATTGGAGCCATGTAAATACAGGCAGTGTTACCCGGAGGGAAGGCTTTTATGTGGTCTAGAGCCAGGGGGCGGGGGGGCGGGGGGGCGGGGGGGGTACGCCGGGGGGCCCCGGGGGAACGGGTTCCCCCCCACTTGTTTTCAAAATTGCTCTGGACAACATGAAGAAGTCAACCCAGCCCCTTGATTACACACAGCGGCCTTGTCAGGGACAGACTTCGGAGGACACAGGGCGTGTTCATTTACATTTACATTTACATTTAGGGCATTTAGCAGACGCTTTTGTCCAAAGCGGCTCACAATAAGTACATCCAAACCCCCGAAAGGCCAAGGTAAAGGACTGCCAATTACCTAAACAACGGGTTAGTATTTGTTACACAAGATGTTCCACAGCTAACCGCTAACCTCCCTTCTAAATATAAGCTAGGTCATTTAAAGGCCAAACTCGATGTTGAATTGAATACATCCCATAACACATCTTTGGATGGTTGAACTGAGTAAAGGTTTATGTGTGTTTTGGTGACCCTTGCTCACCTCCATCAACACAAACCA
>OLKM01001154.1:37888-52888 GCA_900291075.1 Melanogrammus aeglefinus | reverse complement strand
GCCAGCCCGGGGCGGGAGGTTAATTGTGGCTTCAAAACATGGCAGTGAGGAAGTGGGGGAGGACTTTTAAGGAAGTTGAAATCGTTGACTTTGACAAATTTAAATCTCTTTGTCGAACTTACAGGATCAGAGAGAGAGAGAGAGAGAGAGAGAGAGAGAGAGAGAGAGAGAGAGAGAGCTTTGTGAGATTAATTGAGAGAGAGAGAAGAAGAGAGAGAGAGAGAGAGAGAGAGAGAGAGAGAGAGAGAGAGAGAGAGAGAGAGAATCCTTTGTGAAATTAATTAATTCATGCAAAAAAAGAAGAAAAGAAATCAGAAGCTTCAACGTTAACTTCAACATAAAAGGAAAGAGCGAACGAGACCAGAGAGACACACGGGAGAAAGGGGAGAGAGATAGCCAGCGTCACAGAGGTTGATCTACGGGACCAATGTGATCCACTCTGTCTCGAGCAGCTCACCGTCATGGGAGAGCACAGTGAGGGAGGCCCAGCCGGAGCGTGTTAGCCAGCCCTGGTCTGGACCTCTCGGCCTCCACCTGCTCCTAACCTTCGGAGGATCCACTAGTGCGGACACGGGTGTGAACGGCCGTTTGATCTGCTGGCAGTGAACCGGCCCAAGATGGCCGACGCTCAACGATTTGTTGGTGGATAAGAAAAGCTCAAAGCCGTGTGGTGAAAAATAGGAATTTATGTAAACAACTTGACATGAATTGAAGAGGAATGACTCAACAAAACATCAAGCAGATGTGTTTAATTTACATTTACATTTAGGGCATTTAGCAGACGCATTTATCCAAAACGACTTACAATAAGTGCACTTGTCAGAAGAAAGAGAACTGAAGATATATCACTGTCGGTACAGTAAGGTGTCGGTTTAATGGTTTCCCTAGGGGGACGGGAAGGATACGCATTGAAATATCAGTTGCGTGTAAGTTGTGTGTAAGTGCAGCAGGAATAGTGGGTTGAAAGTTGTGGGTTGTAGTACAGGTTCTTAGCAACAAACGCACCATTTGGCACGTGTACACACACACGCACATACACACACACACACACACACACACACACACACACACACACACACACACACACACACACACACACACACACACACACACACACACACACACACACACACACACGCATAAAAATGAGTCTGATGCATTGCATCGTGTTGTTATGTGTGACTGTTTCTACAACAAAAGTCTATAAAGAAGAAGAGAAAGACTCCAACACGGCACAATTCAACAGCACTGACCGTGTGCACATTTAGGAGGACGGTTTTAGGGCAGACTCAAAACTTTTGAGTCTGCATTTCTTGCCCAGCCCGCGGCCCACCGGAGAAGTTTCTAGAAGGTTCAGCAGGGCTCTCCTTCACACAGCCCCCGACAGAGGATGGAGATAAGCTGCTTGGATTTCAACGCACGCCAACACCTTGTGAACTTCACTCCCCCCCCCCCCCCCCACGCCCACCTCCCACCGAGAGGGGGGAAACGAGGCATTACTAAACACACACACACACACACACACACACACACACACACACACACCACACACACACACACACACACACACATGCACGCAAGACCCCCCCCCCCCCCCCCCCTCGTATTTTGGTGTTTTCCTTGGTCAAGGCTGAACAGCTTGCGATAAAGATTCTCACAACACTAAACACATCATCCACCTCAACAAACACGCACACACACACACACCACACACACACACACACACACACACACACACACACACACACACACACACACACACACACACACACACACACACACACACACACACGCACACACACACACAGAGCGAATTCAGAACAAAATGTAGGTATTTTAACAACCAATAGTGTGGACATATTTGTACCTCCCAACTTAAACCTCTCTCTCTGTCTCTCTGTGTCTTTCTGTGTCTCTCTGTGTGTGTGTCTCTCTCTCTCTCTCTCTCTCTCTCTCTCTCTCTCTCTCTCTCTCTCTCTCTCTCTCTCTCTCTCTCTCTCTCTCTCTCTCTCTCTCTCTCTCTCTCTCTCTCTCTCTCTCTCTCTCTCATTTTCTTCTTTTCCACTCACTCAGTCACACATACAAACACAAAAACACCTAAAAAAAAATACGAATTCTCCGATTGGTATGCTTCGAGCTGAAAAGAACAAAGAAAAAGTTAAAACAAGTTGAGTGACTTAAAAGTTTAGTAGTTTACTTTAGTGTTCACGATGTAATTAACAAACCTAAAATTAGTGAGAGCAGCAGCTAAAAAGTCTTTCATATAATAATGGCTAACACGAGGATTTGTGACTAACTAAGAATTGTCTTCAAGGATGAATGGATGGATGGATTCATTCTCCCTCCCGCCTGGCATGACGCCCGAGAATGTCAGCTTTTGGTACCCTTCAGCCATTAACAGAAAAAGTAGTTGCAAGCAAAAATAATATAAAGCCAAGACCTCCGCAGGTTTGCTTCTTCTCCTAAGTTGCGTTGACACGTTACGGCCGCCAATAGCGTGGGTGTGGAATTGCACCTGTGATCGTTCTCGTCACTTGATTGACGGAACAGGGGCCCGTCAGGGGCCAATCGGATTTCAGCAGGGGCCAGGGCTCCTGTGGCCCCGCCCCTAGAGCAGCCACTGCAGACGGACACTACATCCCTGACCTGCTGTGTCTCCTGCCCCACCTCTGTGTACTCCAGTCCTCTCACAACAACTCTCACTCCTTTCCCTTTTTAGCAAAATAAAGTGTGTGTGTGTGGTGCGTGTGTGCGTGCGTGTGTGTGTGTGTGCGCGTGTGCGTGTGTGTGTGTGTGTGCGTGTGTGTGTGTGTGTGTGTGTGTGTGTGTGTGTGTGTGTGTGTGTGTGTGTGTGTGTGTGTGTGTGTGTGTGTGTGTGTGTGTGTGGATTAAACATTGATGTTGTAGGAATAACACAGACACAGGGGTATCAAATTGTGCTGGTTGCACCACTTCAGGCCTCATGGAGGATTTACAGCAGGTCTCAACAAACTAACACCTCTATTACGCGTGAGGTCTGAACCGGGTTTTACCGGAGAACCCTGCAAGGGTATGATAGTATGAACACAGTAAAAGTTCTGGGTTCCACAGACTGTGTGTGTGTGTGTGGTCATGCGTGTGTGTGTGTGTGTGTGTGTGTGTGTGTGTGTGTGTGTGTGTGTGTGTGTGTGTGTGTGTGTGTGTGTGTGTGTGTGTGTGTGTGTGTGTGTGTGTGTGTGTGTGTGTGTGTGTGTGTCGGTGCATGTTCGCCTGGTCATGCCGGGCCTAGGACAGTTGTTGCTTAAACCTTTGCTGAACTTTTGCCACACTGTAATTTTGCACCTTTGGATTAAACTTTGCATACACTTTATTTTCTGAGCCAAACAACCAAGAACACACACACACACACACACACACACACACACACACACACACACACACACACACACACACACACACACACACACACACAGCACACACACACACACACACACACACACACACACACACACACACACACACACACACACACACACACACACACACACACACACACACACACACACACACACACACACACACACACAAACTGTGGATTTAGTATCCTAGGCATCCATTTTGTTCATCAACATTTCTCAGTGAAATGGTGGACATATCCAAAATAATGTTTATTTTAAACGATAAATCAGGTCTCTAGTCAAATTCTTCCGAACCTAAAAATCCTCACAGCTTGCAAACACGCTAATGTGTTTAGAGTTGGTTGGTTTAAAAATAACAAACATGAAAGTACTTCTTACAACATCTCTGTTCCCATCCTGAGTATCAGACAGAGACTGAGTGAGGGAGAAAGATGTGTGTGGGTGTGTGTATGTGTGTGTGTGTGTGTGTGTGTGTGTGTGTGTGTGTGTGTGTGTGTGTGTGTGTGTGTGTGTGTGTGTGTGTGTGTGTGTGTGTTGTGTGTGTGTGTGTGTGTGTGTGTGTGTGTGTGTGGGTTGAGGTCATCTGCATGTCCGTGCCACCCCATCATTTCTCCCTCAAGCCTAAACACATGTTTCCCTCTTCGAGTCATGTCCACTGCGAGCACAATGTCAGTGCTAGCATCAACACTGTGACAGGGGATGAGAGAAAGAGAGAGAGAGAGAGAGAGAGAGAGAGAGAGAGAGAGAGAGAGAGAGAGAGAGAGAGAGAGGAGAGAGAGAGAGAGAGAGGGAGATAGAGAGAAGAGAGAGAGAGAAGAGAGAGAGAGAGAGAGAGAGAGAGAGCGAGAGAGAGAGAGCGCGAGAGAGAGAGAGAGAGGGAGGTTGAACGGAAGGGGTCTCTCTTGCCACATAATGATCAGAGACAGAATTACAACTGAAACTCAACATTATCAAAAAAAGGCGTGTGTGTGTGTAGTGTAGATGGGAGGTGTGCGTTTATGATTGTGTGTGTTTCTGTGTGTCTGTGAGCATGTGACTGTGTGCGTGTGTGTGTGTGTGTGTGTGTGTGTGTGTGTGTGTGTGTGTGTGTGTGTGTGTGTGTGTGTGTGTGTGTGTGCGTGTGTGTGTGTGTGGTCTGGGGCAGAGGTGTTTCAGAGGTCAAGAGGGGTCACTGGGGGTCTGGAAGAGGTCCCAGTCCCCCTCCCTCCCCCCGCCCCCCCCCCTCCTCCACCCCCCTGATTACCTGTCCTGCACCGCCACCAGCGCCAGATCCCAGCGATCCGGCTCGCCCTGGCCAGGTCACGGTCCTCAGGTTACACACACACACACACACACACACTCACACACACACACAGACACACACCCCTCGCCACCCTTGGACATGGACTTGACGTTGGCCCTGACATCCACACAAAGGGGCTGTTTTCTTTGGGGGGGGGTCGGTGGAGAGGTGAGTTAAGCCAATAGGTGTGGAAACCCGACACCGCCCCAGTCACCGGTCAGTGGTTGGACGACAGTGGGTGTCAATCACGAGGGGGGGGGGGAAGGAGGGGGAGGAGGGGGAAGGGGGGATGAATTAAAGTTTAAACTGTGGATTTGAAGGCGTGTTCTTCGACTTAAGAGATCAGTGTTCATGAAAGTTTATTAGCGAGTTTTGGGGAAAAGATAATCAGCGTTTTTATGACAGTTTCTGTTTCGTGTTGTTGAAATTGACTTTTCAGCGTATTTATGAAATTTACTATTCAGCATGTTTATAAAAGTTACTATTAAGCATGTTTATGATACTGTCTACTTTGTGTGTTTATGAACGTTAATATTAAGCGTGTTTATTCAAGTTTGCAATTACTTTGTTGATGAAAGAGTCTATGTCGCGTGTTTTTGAAGATTTCTCTTCAGCGTGTTTATGAAGGTTTCTATTTAGTGAAGTCAATGGAGTATATATGCAGACATACGTCGCACACTCAAACAGGTCTTGAACGCCTACGTGAGAAAACATGTTGAAACGTCTGTGTTGACTTAAGACATACGATAGATGTATAAATACACAATAAAGCTCAACGTGACTTTTATCTCTTTATTACACTTTTCTGTCTACACTCCTCACAACCTGGCAAGATGGGGTTAAAGGTCAGCACTGCTCTTTTGAACCCAAGCAATGTGACCTTTACACCACACACACACACACACACACACACACACACACACACACACACACACACACACACACACACACACACACACACACACACACACACACACACACACACACACACACACACACACACATACACACACACACACGAGAGAGAGGAGCCAGACAGACAGGTGACGAAGAGGAAGACAAATAGGATGAAGGTAAGCGATAGAAGGGACAGATAGGAAGACGAGGGTGGGGGGGGGGGGAGGGGTGAACTTCAAAAGCGCGGCCGTGTGATGGCGCTTCATCACGGGGGCCGCGTGGGAACAGAACAGAGGCCAGGGAGACACACACAACCTCTCTAGCTTCCTGCTAACCTTTCTGGCCACACACAAACACACACACACACACACGCACGCACACACACACGCAAACACGCGCACGCACGCACGTACACACACAAACACATAGACAGTGTACTATACAGTATATGTATGCGTTTAAATTGTCGGCATGCAGACGGACGTGGCATGTGTTAAAAACAAGTCATTGCTGATTCCGTCAGGGAAAGTTTTAGGGGCGCACACTGTGGGGATCCTCGCAGCTAGCTTGTAACAGGCTCCTTACAGGGTAATTCCGGTGTAAAATGGATTTGGGATGTTTTGTATGATAACGAGTTGAAACGTTCGTTTTGGAGCACAAAAAACGTATATAGACGCTTTCTTCAGTTGGCTGATTTTAGCTGATTCTATCAAAACGCTATAAACTTGGAACGAAGGGAGCAGTGGTTATGGTAAAAAGCTAAATCGCTATTTTAAACCATTTAAAAGGCTATAATTAGCCTTTTGGTAAAAAAGGCTATAATTAGCCTTTTAAGGGTCTTAACATATAAAACGAGGCTTTGAGAACTTTGCAAGTGTACAGATTGTTTATTAAAAAGGACATTTTATGACACACAAGTGGTCTGTTTCCCAATGTGAGACTGCAGCCTTGCTAGAGCGCGTCCCTTGCTAGTCGCGCGTCCTATGTGAGAGAGTGTTAGCTCGAGTGCTTTCTTGGTTCGGACTTTGGAACGACTTGCTAGTGTGGGATGCGCTTCGCTCTTCCGCTTTTTAATACTGCGTTTTCCGCTTGTTAACACCATGGCACTTCTTGAATTACAACATGGAAGCAATGATGTATCATTATATAATATATATGATGTATATATTATGTATATATCATTAAGTTGCACAAAAACGTTTGAAAAGTGGCACAAGTCTTTAAGCTTGTTATTTGCCATTAACAAATAAAAAGGCTAACGGCACAAAATATTTCTGAAACTAAGATATAACTTTCACCTTACATTTGACGTGTATGCTCTGCCATTTTTTCAAGATTCCCGCGCAGTGAACGCACTTGATGATTGTGTGGGTAGTTTGGGTTTCATCTCGGGATGCTCGATGCAATCTTGAAAAAATCTCGGAATTCTCAAAAAAGAAGGACGCAAAAATGGCGTCAATTTCGAGTGTCCTCAACATTGGAACAGTGCTTGTCGGCGTTCTATGACGTAGCGTCCTTAAAAGGACGCTCGTTGAACATGCTTCCTTGACATTGGGAAACAGCCAATACCATCAGTAGATCACCCGTCGACGCCATTTTGTTTTTAAGACTCGATAAGTAGATTGGCGAACGCAGAGCTTGCGTGTTGCTGACGGATGTCACAAGCTCTGCGTTCGTCAATCTACCTATCGAGTCTTAAAAACAAAATGGCGTCGGCGGGTGATCTACTGATGGTATTGTGTGTATAAAATGTCATTTTTAATAAACAATCTGTACACTTGCAAAATTTTCAATGCCTTGTTTTATATGTTAAGATCTTATTATACTACCAAAGAAGTGTCGGGCTACTTCGAGCCTTTTAAGTGGTTTAAAATTGCGATTTAGTTTTTACCATAACCACTGCCCCCTTCGTTCCAGGTTTATAGTGTTTTGATAGAATCCGCTAAAAGCCAACTGAAGAAAGCGTCTATGCGGTTTTTGTGCTCCAAAATGAACGTTTCAACTCATTATCATACAAAACATATCCCAAATCCATTTTACACCGGAATTACCCTTTAAACAGCTTGTGCTATCAGCTGTCAAGTGTGTCACGAGGCCAGTAGGATCATCTTGTCTAGCGTCAAACCAAAGGCAGTTACGTCATACCGAATATCAGCACAGCTGTGTTTATCTGCTGTATTCTGCCCACCACCTTGTACCTTCAACCAATTCACAGACCTGCTGGTATCCAGCATGACAGCACTCCCTCTCGTTTGAGGTTGATTTCATACAATGGTTCTACCAGAACTATAATGAGTTGACAGTAATAAGCGACATTTATCATTTATTTTTGCTCTGCCAACACAAATAGTTCTGCAAGTGGACTGTTGCCAAGCAACTCCTAAACATTTTCTAGTTTGTTGTTGTGGTTACCAATAACTGCTTATCTTTTGTGTAATTAGCGGTTATTAGTAACACAGTGGAGTGATACATGCAAGTCCCAGGTCTGTTATACTCTATATCAGCACTCATGGGATGCCTCTCATCCAATCAAATTAGTCGGTCGGATCTAACTGTTTAATAATGTACTACGTCATGCCGCTTAGAACCAACATTACGGCGCACATCCGCAATGTTTCAACCACAGCTTGGAAGAATTATAGTGCCATATCATATCGGTGTTTGGGTATCGTGATACTTTAAGTGTTTCCCAACCTGTAAACACCACTTCATCAGACAAAGCAAAATACTGTGAGACAAGTCATTCCAGAATCATCTCTGACATAGCAACGCCCATACTAATGTCTATTCCCTCTATGAATTGAATCCCTATTTGAGTGTATGCACAGATGATTGAGATGTGAACCCTGTTTCTCTCTGCTGGCACAATGTCTGTCATTTACTGTACTGTTTAGCCTTAATGAAATGCACGCGTACACAAAGGCTGTACAGGTGTGCACATAGCATGCAGGTTGAATCTATTCAGGTCCACAGTACAGTGCAAACAGATACATTGAAACCATGCACACACACACACACACACACACACACACACACACACACACACACACACACACACACACACACACACACACACACACACACACACACACACACACACACACACACACACACACACACACACACACACACACAAAATGCTTTCCCAGCCCTTCTCACGTTCCGGGTCGTACAGGGTTAAAGTTGAGGACAATGTTCCACAGACCCGGTTGTTCACAGACATGAGATTAATTCAACTAAAGTCTGACAAGGTTTGAGACTATAACGAAGTGATTTTGAATTCATGAAGGTGTTCAATGTTTCCCCTTTGACTTCTGATCACAAGAGATGGAGGCAAAAAAAAAACAAAAGTAGAAAGGAAAGAACTGGGAGGAAGAAATTACTCCATGGAAAAGACTGACACGAAAGAAAGAGAGATAGAGGAAGGTGGACAAAGAAAAGGAGAAAAAACTGAAAATCAGTAAGGAAAAGGAGGAATGATTACAGAGAAGAAAAGGAGAGAGAGAGAAAGAGAGAGAGAGAGAGAGAGAGAGAGAGAGAGAGAGAGAGAGAGAGAGAGAGAGAGAGAGAGAGAGAGAGAGAGAGAGAGAGAGAGAGAGAGAGAGAGAGAGAGAGAGAGAGAGAGAGAGAGAGAGAGAGAGAGAGAGAGAGAGAGAGAGAGAGACCTTACCTGAGCCGGTGGGTGGGGTCAAAGGTCAGAGACGGTGCTCATGTTAGGGAACACTGGACAAGAGAAGCATGCTTTGTCAGGGGACAGAGGCTCTGTGTGTGTGTTCATTTGTGTGTGTGTGTGTTTGTGTGTACGTCGTGTTTGACGTGTGTGAGTTCATGTGTGTGTTCATGGGGGTATCCAAAATATAACTGGCACACAATGACACCTCTTTATGTTCTGTGCACTCTCTCACACCACAACCGTATCACCCCTTCCTCTCACACACTCACACAAAAACACACAGACACACACACTCACAAACACACATTGGCATACACATAGGCCTACACGTAGACACACACGCACAAAATAAATAAAGCGTTGGATTTCAGCTGACATGACCTCAGAGGTTAGGGGTCAACAGTCTTGAAGAAAATGTAATCTCTCTCTCTCTCCACTCTTTCTCTCTCTCCCTTTCTTTCGTTCTCTCTACCTTTATCTCTCTCCATCTCTGTCTCTCTTTTTCTCTATCTCTCTTCATCGCTCCCCTCTCTGACCTGTCTCTCTCCCGCTCTCTCTGTCTCTGTCTTTCTCTGTCTCCTGCTCCTAAATTTAAGCTATAGGGGTAAATATTTAAAATATTATGTCTACATATATTATTTATGTCACCAATAGAACAATGTATGAAAGCTATCTGGAAGAATAGATGCCGGACAGGAGAGAAATAGAGCTGTTAATGATAATTTGCCTCAATGCGAATATGAAATGTTTCAGCCTTTTCAGGGTTATTTTACAAAGAAGTTAAATCTAATTACACTGACGACGTTATTTGTTTTTTAAGAAAGTTCTAAGATATTGATTTTGTTAGCGACCGACGGCTGGCCAGCCCAGTTCATCTTCGATGGAAAAAAAGCGGCACATTCGCCACCTGGTAGCATTTCACTGACCTCTAGCGGCCAATGTTGTTATTTACTAACATAATATAAACGACCTGTTTAATTATAACAAATATGTGGTGATAATGAACTTTGTTCTCCATCCATCATAACATTTAGAGTTTTTACACTCATCTAGAGTTTCATTCAATATTTTAACTTACAGGGTTACTTGAAGCAGGCCTCAAACCGTGACTAAAGTCTCAGGTCAACTGCCACCCGGCTTTCATTCTAAGCTCCTTAAACTGGCAAACATTGGAAATGTGCAATGAATTTCAAACCCAAACATCTGAGGTTTCCCACAAATATTAATACTTATTATTGACTGTTGCTGGCGTTGTAATCTCAGCGGTTCAAACAGAAGCAAAAGTGTTTTGGTAGAGTTTTAGAAAGACTGTAAATCAGATAAGGGGATGAACATCAGGGACAGCCTGACTTGAGGAATGTCTGAGCCAGGGAGAGAAATCCTGGGTGGTTTTTGAGCAAGTAAGGGTGTTTTCACACAGACATTTTTTTTAATATTAAAAAACACCTGACCAGAGCGTTTTTTAAAAAAATGACAGGGGTGTTTTGTCTAGTTCATTCTAGAGCACAATGTTCTAGAGCACATATACGTTGCAAATCGGTTACAGTATCAAAGTGGTTTGACTACCTACTTACATCAGTGTCAACTAGTTACAATGTCGAGGATGAGAAAATTAGCCCTTGTCGTGGCCGTAGATGCCAACGACGAGGATAACGACAAACCTTCCCATTTGTGGGTGCATATAAACCGGGGACGGTAGCAGTACGGTGCATTTCATAGTTTGATACAAGAGCTACGGTTTGATAATGCACGGTTCAGTGCGTATTTCAGACTCGACAAAAATCAATTTGAAACCCTTTTGCGCATCTTTGCGCCTTCAATAATAAAGCAAGACACCCACATGAGGCAAGCCATACTTAAACAATACGTGTTTTGAGGACTTTCCTAGTGACGTAAGTTCTCGTTCATTGGTCAGCTGTCAAAAGACTGCCTGACGTCGAAGTGCTTTTTCTTGGCGAGTTGAACTTTTCCCAACTTGAAAACCACCCAGAGCAGTGAAAAAAAACCCGCTGGCAGCGGTGATTTTTAAAAGCACCCAGGATTTTTTTTTTTTTACAAAAACACTCATATCATAGGGATATAATGTAAAACATCCACTCGCATCGGAAAAAAAACTGCCTGTGTGAACACGCCCTAAGTGGCCGACATATTAAGTTCACCAGCATCGCATTGGAGTTGCTCGTGTGTGTAGGCTACAGTGTAACACACATGTATGCCGCCGCACATACTAAGAGTGGACATGGAATGAGCAACGTTGATTGGTTGAATTATTCCCCGAAAATGTCTTGTTTTCATTCTATTATCCTTCCCTGACATTTTTTCTCTCCCCTCCTCTCCTCCCCTCTCCTCCCCTCTCCTCTGCCCTTCTCTCCTCTCCTCTCCTCTCCCCGTCTTCTCTCTCCTCCCCCTTCCTCCTCTCTCCTCTCCTCCCCTCTCTTCTCTTCTCCTCTCCCCTCCTCTCCTCTCCCCTGCTCTTCTCTTCCTCCCTCTCCTTTCCTCACCACTTCTCTCCTCTCCTCTCTCCCGTCTTCTCTCTCCTCCTCTCTCCTCTCCTCCCCTCCTCTTCTCTTCTCCCCTCCTCTTCCCTCCCCTCCCCTCCTCTCCACTTCCATCCTCTTCTCTCTTCTCTCGTCTATTCTACTCTTCCCTCCTCTACTCTTCCCTCCTCTCCTCTCCTATCTCCTCGCTCCTCTCCTCTCCTCTCCCCCCTCCTCTCCTCTCCTCACTTCTCCTTGTAGAGTGCTCTTCAAAGATTTGTCTTTAGGGTCTCTTGGTTCATCTTTTGGGAGTGACAGAATGTCCCTGGACTGAAGCCAACGGAGATGCACGCACGCACGCAAACAACGCACACGCACAAACACACACACACACACACACACACACACACACACACACACACACACACACACACACACACACACACACACACACACACACACACACACACACACACATACACACACACACACACACACACACACACACACACACACACACACACACACACACACACACCTTCGGGTCACATTGAGGATAGCATAGATAGCCAGGGAGCAGATTGTAAAACTAAGTTTCACAGAGCCACCACCCCACCACCACCACCACCACCACCACCACCACCACCACCACCACCACCAACCACCACCACCACCACCACACCACCACCACCACCACCACCACCACCACCACCACCACCACCACCACCACCACCACCACCACCACCACCACCACCACCACCACCACCACCACTGCCACCAGCACCTCCATCCCTCCTCCCTCCTGGCCTCCCTGACAGAGGACTAACAAACACTGAGCAATGTCTTCCTTTGTGCCTTCTCCATTTGAGTAAGTCCGGGCCGGATGCAGACCAGCTTCCATGAGACCAGAGACGGATCAGCATGTTTAGAAGTGGACCTGAGAGAGCTCCATGTCTGAGGGGGCATGTTATGAATGTTTTTATTTATGGTCCTACTTGTGTTGATGCGCTCATATAATAGACATGACAGACATGCACAAACACATACACACACACACACAAACACACACATACACACACACACACACACACACACACACACACACACACACACACACACACACACACACACACACACACACACACACACACACACGTACACATGCGCATATACACACACACACACACACACACACACACACACACACACACACACACACACACACACACACACACACACACACACACACACACACACACACACACACACACACACACACACACACACACACAGGCAGGCAGGCATACCCCCCCCCCCCCACACACACACACACACACACACACACACACACACACACACACACACACACACACACACACACACACACACACACACACACACACACACACACACACACACACACACACACACACACACACACACACACACACACACACACACACACACACACACAGGGTCAGGGGTTAAGTAAGAGGGGGGGTACTGTTTTTGCCTCTGCATATCTGATTGAATACGCATCAGTCCTGGGAAGATAAGAGATAAAACTGGGCAAATAAAACCAGCGGATATTAAAGGTCCAAGGGTTAGGGGACACATGATAGGCCAGAGGCACACACACAGAAATACAAACACACACACGCACAAGCATGTGCACAACCGAACACACAAACATGGGCACAGATACACACACACACACACACACACACACACACACACACACACACACACACACACACACACACACACACACACACACACACACACACACACACACACACACACACACACACACACACACACACACACACACACACACACACACACAGCCCCAGTGGGGGATTTGGGTAACATCAGCATGAATTCTCAAATACAGAGGCATTCCTCTGTTTTTCTACAGGATCGGGGGAGTATGTATATGTGTCACTTCCTGAATACACGTTGGTCACTTCCTGAACGACCACCGGCATATGGTGTGTGACCACTTCCTGTACACAGACGCCGCAAGCTGCGCGTCAGGCACCAACTCAATAAAATACATGTCCGTATACAAGTCACCAACCAGTTCTGAATAGCTTCTGCTTCTACACATAGAGTGGTCAACACAAAACCATATACAGATCTATGGGTCTGAGATTTTGAAGGGGCTGACCCTATCCAGGGGTGGCTAATTTACCATTCTGCCCACACTGAAACAGGCTGAAGATTTACTTAGGTAAATCAGATCCTGCAGTCGTGGCTTTTTTACTATTCCGCCCACACCAAAACAGACTTAAAGGGTAATTCCGGTGTAAAATGGATTTGGGATATGTTTTGTATGATAACGAGTTGAAACGTTCGTTTTTTAGCACAAAAAATGCATAAAGACGCTTTCTTCAGTTGGCTGTTTTTAGCCGATTCTATCAAAACGCTATAAACTTGGAACAATGGGGGCAGTGGTTATGGTAAAAACTAAATCGCTTTTTTAAACCACTTAAAAGGCTAAAAGTAGCCCGACACTTCCTTGGTAGTATAATAAGGGTCTTAACATATAAAACGAGGCATTGAGAACTTTGTAAGTGTACAGATTGTTTATTAAAAGGGAAATTTTATACACACAATACCATCAGTAGATCACCAGTTGACGCCGTTTCGTTTTTAAAACTCGATAAGTAGATTGGCGAACGCAGCGCTTGCGTGTTGCTGACGGATGTCACAATCTCTGTGTTCGTCAATCTACCTATCGAGTCTTAAAAACAAAATGGCGTCGACTTCTAGCCTTTTAAGTGGTTTAAAATAGCAATTTAGTTTTTACCATAACTACTGCCCCCTTCGTTCCAAGTTTATAGCGTTTTGATAGAATCAGCCAACTGAAGAAAGCGACTATATGCGGTTTTTGTGTAACTCGTTATCATACAAAACATTTCCCAAATCCATTTTACACCGGAATTACCCTTTGAGATTTACCTAGGTAGATCGGGTCCTGTAGGCGTGACTTATTTACCATTCTGCCCACACCAAAACAGACTTAGGATTTACCTAGGTAAATCAGATCCCGTAGGCATGGCGTTTTTTACCATTCAACCCATATTATAGAGTGGAGATGTATCTGGGGCCCCGTCCACACGAACCCGGTTTTTTTTAAACCGTGTGTTTCTCTACACGGTTTCGCCGTTCGTCCACACGTAACCGCAGTTGTCGGCTCCTGAAACCGGAGTTTTTTGTAACCGGAGTCCAGGGTGAACTTTTTCGAAAACTCCGGTTTCAGCAGTCACG
>OLKM01001154.1:25388-32888 GCA_900291075.1 Melanogrammus aeglefinus | reverse complement strand
ATAAAAAACAGATTCACATATCCAAAGAGGATATTTTTTTTCTTCACACACACACACGCACACACAAACACACACACACACACACACACACACACACACACACACACACACACACACACACACACACACACACACACACACACACACACACACACACACACACACACACACACACACACACACACACACACACACACACACACACACACTCTTACAGGGAGATCATCACCCGGAAGTTTTGTTATGTTGTTTTTTTCCTTTCGGCTCCCCTGAACCAAAACCAGATGATCGGAAGACACTAGAAACTTTCTACCGCAGACCACAACGGTTCTATCTGGCATTGGAAACGTACACTGTGGCGCAAAGCCATGTTCCACACGCACACACACACACACGCATATATACACACAGATGCATATACATACACCCAAACAGATACACCCACACACACACACACACACACACACACACACACACACACACACACACACACACACACACACACACACACACACACACACACACACACACACACACACACACACACACACACACACACACACACACACAGATTCAAGAGAAATCAGAAATCAAAGGTCTAGGGGGCTCTGAGGGCCCCATACACTGCTTCCTCTCTGCATAACGTGGCGTAGCTGGTAGTTCTTAGAGCTGCCCTTTGATGCCTGTTTTAATTAACCCCAGACGGGACCCCCGATCAGTCTTTACACTGGCTGACAGTCGCTTACTGCGTGTGTGCTTGGCCGCATGCGTGTCTCAGTGTGTGTCCCTGTGTGTGTGCGTGTGTGTTTCAAAGAGCACATCATGAAACGCAACACAAGCAAGTAAAGCTTTCCCCGTGTTTCTCCTTCCTCGCGAGAGCTCCCTCTTCTCTCCCTTTTGGGTCCGAGGTTCGGCCGTTTTCCCCTCTCTGTTGGGGAATGTGAAAGGGACCAATCACAACGGCTTGCAGCAGGTTGCAGCATCCGATACGCGCGGCGGAACATACAATTAAAATGCTTAATGCGCGGGACAAGTCGGGCCGCTTGACACCGTCCATGCATTCACGATCCGCAATGGATATCTATATCTAGTTTGATATCTAGTTTGGTTTCTCGGCTGGGCAGTAATTGATCTCCATATATGGTCGTGGCCTTGTGTTGTTAAATAAACCTCCTTTGAGAAAAGAGCCTCCCCAGCTGATTCCTGTTCATCTTTTAACATCGTTATTCGGATTGAACCCTTTTGTACGCTTTGTAAATTACTTTCTTCCGGCCCCCCCCCCCCCCGCCATTGTTTTGAAATCCTGCCGACCGCAGCGTTCCTTGTTCATCATGGACTGAAAGCCCCTCCCCTGAGCCCTGATTGGTCCTATTTTATCTTTCTCTTTGGGTGTAAAAGACTTTGAACGGGATGGAGGCCAGACTGCCCCGCACTGAGAAACAGAACGGGAACCCAAAGAGATCAGGCTGCTCTCACAAGGCTGGAACAATTCCCCATCATCGCGCCGTTCACACTCGGGGCCTCAATGTGGTCTCACCCCCCCACCCCCCCCCACCCCCCCCCCACCCTCCATCAGACTGGGGGGGGGGCAGGAGAGCAGGGTAGGCCATGGGGTAAGAGGGGGTGGCTGACAGGGGCCCAGGGAGTCCGGGGATAGACCTGAAACCTTCTTGAGGGCTGCTGGAGATTAAGTGACATACTGGGACAAGTAGCGACAAAAGAAATGTTGGTCAAGTTCGAAACCAGGCGAACTGGGAATTGTACCGGGATTGGCTGTTCTAACACATGCACCCAAAGCAGACGGTGCAGGCGGCCTAGAAACACTGAGGGCTCTTTTGAGCGTGTGGTTAAACGACGAGATGACTGGTGGTGACTGAGTTATGATTGGCTGTGCTGTCATGAAGGTATTTAGCCGTGGACGTATAGATTATCAACCGGCAACGGCACTAAAGGTTTGCATGGCGGTTTTTAGTTTGTTTTAACATCGACTTTTGGTTTGAAGGCTGTAGTTGTACTGGGAACTGCACTGGGAGCCGAGTTCAAATGATTATCCATGCTCTCAGGTGAGGAGAGGGTTTAGTGATCACTTAACCCTCTCCTCACCTGGCTTCCCGACACAAGGACATACCAGCTTATACTGGCTGATTCTGGCTCATACTGGGTGATTCCGGCTCATACTGGGTGATTCCGGCTCATACTGGGTGACTCCGGCTCATACTGGGTGATTCCGGCTCACAACCGGGTCATACTGGCTCATACCGGGTGGGCTGCCCTCGGAGGTCATCTGCAGACCAACCAGTTGTTCCGTTGAATCAATAACGTGTGAGGAAGAGACACAGTACTGCACCCTGGCCCCCCCACCGAAACAAAAACGGTGGTCGTAAACTACATCAAGACGCCATTTGGTCAAGCGTGGTAGACGGGGATCAAAGTGACACGTGGTGCAGTCCACTCTGGCCTGTCAGGGTTGACTTAGAGAGAGAGACATTACGTTCATCTCCGGTGAAATGCGGGCTGTTGCAATTGCCGTGTCCGTTGGCTGTTTATCACCGTTACCATGCAGGTCTTTGGGGGGCTACAGCTCCCTCTAACCCGTCAGAATCAGCGCTGGGTGCAGCCGTTTGCTTTTGAGCTCACGCGTTCGGTTCGGAACACACACCTTCCGGTTCACCAAGTGAACGCTGCTCAAAGGAGCGACGCATCATGTGTCTACCGGGAGCTGCCCAGTACGTCCACACATCTTCTCCAGCGGACCCCCATGGATGCTGCCCAGTGCAGAACACACAAGACTGAAAATTCGAGAATTATTCTAGAAGATTCTCAGTGCAGACAGCAATTTTTCCTCAGCGGCATTTGAAGTCCCTTAAAGAGCCCATCTGCACGGTTCGGTTGTAATGCTTTGCATTTAATACTGATCCTCTCTCTCTCTAGTCCAACATGTAACTGCTTGCCCTTTCCTACCATGTTGTTATTTATTCTGTTCTTTGGACGCCCCTATTGGTTGGCTGTGTCTCCTTGTTTGTCCTCGTTGTCTCACCTGTGTTAAGCAGTTAATTGGGCACACCTGTAAGTCAGTGTTTCCTTGTCAGCCCCGTCTGGCAGGTTTCAGCGCGCCAGTTACGCTCGTGGTTCTGGAGCTCAGCTTTCAGTTTCTCCCTGCTTCTCCAGCGGGCGTCAAGTCTTTCTGTAGATGTCCTTACCCTCCCTGTGTGTGTGTGTGTGTGTGTGTGTGTGTGTGTGTGTGTGTGTGTGTGTGTGTGTGTGTGTGTGTGTGTGTGTGTGTGTGTGTGTGCGTGTGTGTGTGTGTGTGGTGTGTGTGTGTGTGTGTGTGTGTGTGTGTGTGTGTGTGTGTGTGTGTGTGTGTGTGTGTGTGTGTGTGTGTGTGTGTGTGTGTGTGTGTGTGTGTGTGTGAGATGTGTGTGTGTGTGCCTTGTGTGTGTGTGTGTGTGTGTGTGTTAGTACGTGTATATGTGTGTGCGTGTGCGTGTGTACATGTGTGTGTTTGTATGTTTGCGTGTGCGTGTGTTTGTGCACGTTTGTGAGTGTATGTCTGTACCTTTGTGTGTGCCTGTCAGTGTGTGTGTGTGTGTGTGTGTGTGTGTGTGTGTGTGTGTGTGTGTGTGTGTGTGTGCTTGCGCGTGTGCACGTGTGTGTGCCTGTGTGTGTGTGCGTGCTTGCGAGTGTGTGTGTGTGTGTGTGTGTGTGTGTGTGTGTGTGTGTGTGTGTGTGTGTGTGTGTGTGTGTGTGTGTGTGTGTGTGTGCTTGTCTGTGTGTGTTTTTGTGTGCGTGAGAGGACAGTGTGGGTTTTGACGGCTGACTCCTGGAGACAGGTGAAATCGTACCGCAGTGGGACCCTTCCTCTGAACTCAGACCCAACATCTGGTTGGAGATCAGCCACAGGATATTGCACTTCCAGGCCCCACGCACACACACACGCGCACACACACACACACACACACACACACACACACACACACACACACACACACACACACACACACACACACACACACACACACACACACACACACACACACACACACACACACACACACACACACACACAAACCTCAAGGGAAGAGTAAACCGTCCTAAAACACATAGCCACCGTAAACCCTAGAACACCAGGCCTCTCAGGGTTCTGTCTGTTTGTCTGCCTGTTTGTCCGTCCGTCCCGTGGCACGACGACACCCAGCGAGGTATTAATGAGCGGGTGCCGGCCTGGGGTCTAGTGTTAGGGTGGCGGGGGGGGCTAGGAGGTTTACACCTTGGATTGATGGCTCACCGCGCAGCAGAAGGGGGAGAATCTCAGACACCCTCATCGGGGTCATTTTACGACTCTTCCTCTCGCTTGCCGCCTTTTTAAGTTCAGAGGAACTCCGGTTGTCGTAAGTTAACAATAAATCCAAATGTCAGCGTTAGCTCGTGTTTGCATCTGTGTGCCTCCCCCCTCTCCCTCCCCCCACCGCCACCCCCTCCCCCGTTCGTTGGCGTTGCCGACTTTATATCAAGTCGCTCCCTCTTTTTATATATATTTTTTTACGGGATGGCTATTATTCAAAGGAGAATAGGTGTTAGACCCGAAACATAAATTGCGGCAAGCGAGGGCTGCTCGCCGATGGCGAAGGAATTGACTATAGGCGCCGCCGTGTGATTTCACCGCGGAACACCGTGACCTTTCGCTTCGGAGACTCAACTCATTAGTTTGGCTGACAAGCTGCCGGCGCCATAACTCAGGAAACAGGAAGCCGGTTAGCGGAGCCCGGCTAGCCGTACGCGGTGATGAGGCAAACGGCTAACTGCTGAGAGCCCAACCCACCTGAACGGCAGGGTATATCTGTAAGCTTGACACGCGGAGGGAGAGCGGGGGGGGGGATTTTAATGCGGGTCTCCATGATAGCATCGGTTGTAACCCTTCAGAGGAATATTCCATATTCTTCGTATTTATTCGCCGCTTCTGTGGCCCCTGCAACATTTTTTGTTGCACAGTTATTTTTTTAACGGGAATGAGTGCGGGAATGCTGGGGGGAAAAAAAGAAAGGAGAAAGTGAAAATCGGAAAGATGAGTTCTGGAAAGGGATGATGTTGGAGGGAAGGATAATTAGTCAGAAGCAAAAACGGGATGAAGCATGAGTTTCTCTGCGCTGATGAGGGTTTAGACGAGCAGAGTTTGTTGAACTATTTGTTCTGTGTTTCATTTAATCATAGCTGCGTAAAGGAGGGGGTCAGTAGCCCATCTTTCAAGAAATATATATACATTGTATATGCAGTGTTGTTGTTTATATCGTAAATAATATTGCGGCTATAGGGTTCTGTCAATGTAAATGTGAAATGTAAATGTAAAATGTAAATATGAAATGTAAATGCGAAATGTAAGGGTTATAATAAAACTTGCAGGTGGACTGGTAGTGAGCAACAAAAAAAGTTTACTTCGAAAATGAACTATCTAATCAGTATTCACAGGTCTCATCCACACATGAAAGTGTCCCTGATATCCCTTGGCACATACAGTATGTCAACATGAAACACAAGAGTGAGTATAGGAGATGATGCACTTAGCATGCACTAAGCACGCATAGCTATGCATGCTAAAGTCTTTTAAAACTAGCGTTAGCATGATTTGATGCATATGTGCTGCGATTGCCTCATCCAATCACTCCTCTTATCCCCCAGCTGAGTTTTAACAGCTCATCCTTTACAAGCTTTCTTAGCAACGGGTCCAAAAACAAAACAACACCCTGAGCCATGTGCTGTTGAAGTGCGCGGAGCGTGATGGCACGCCGGCTCAAGGAAAGCTAGCTAAAGTGAGTGCCAGCGGCAGTCTTTTAAACGGGCCGGGGCTCTTTGAAGGCTGTTTGCGTTGCTCTCAGCCACCATTCAGTGGGCCGCTGTGGGAAAGGACTCCAGTGAAGTGACAGGATAAGGCCTCTGAACAAACAGCCGCCGACCCTCCCCGACACAATGCTCCCCACCTCTCGCCAGAGGTGGGGAGGGGCGAGGGGGGGGGGGGGGGGGGGGCTAAGAAGTTAGTTGTCTTAAATAACCTTATTGTAAGTGACGCCTTTGTTAGTCATTATGCAGAGATGAATCATTGTGTGGCTTTTCAAAGCCCCCCCCCCCCCCCCCCCCCCCCCCCAACAGCCAGCAGTGGGAGGTAACAGCTCATTAAGCATCAAGCAGAGCTATTCTCTCACTCTGGCCGTTGTGAGCCACTGCTAGTAAACCCGCTATGTATATAGTTTGTTTAAAGATCGGATTGTTGGATTTGGGTTGTTGTTTTTGCAGCAGGTTCCTGAATATCGTGTTGTTGTTGTTGTTATTGTTGTTGGTGGTGGTGTTGCCGCCGACGAGGAGAGGGTTGGAGAGGGTGCTGAAACAAGATATTTGCTAATTATAATGCAAATATTTGGTCGTTTTTCTTGTGGTTCTGATTACTTAAGGGTTTTCTTTGCCTGAGAAAGCAAACGTTGCTTGCTATTTTGTCATTTTTTTCAGGCAATATGATTAATCAAAAGATGAATTGATGCGATAATGCATAGATTATGGAGAATGAAACTATTGAGTTGCTAGTTGAAGCCCTATGTGAGAATAACCATATGTTACCTTAGCAACACATTAGCATAAACGCTTCTCAAAGTTTGTGTGTGTGTGTGTTTGTTTGTATTTGTGTGTGTAGGGTTTACTTGCTCCGTCACACCTGTTGTCTGACTTGTGGCACCGGGGGCAGTAAATCCCCCCCTGTCGCCTCAGCAGAAGGTGTTCCCCAGTTGTCCCCATTTGACTACGTGTCCTGACTGGGCTATGTTTGTTTGTTGAGGCAATCGCTTACACAATACATTCCTGGAGGATTGAATTCCGCCCACGAAGGGAACTTTGACGACTGTCACGAAATACATCATTAGATATGTTGTTAATAATATTTCTTAACTACTTTATTTTTTGGGCTTATTATTTTAAATCTTGTATTTGTATATTTTAACCCCTGGGACTAAACTGAAACAGTTAAATTAAGTGGCTTCAAATCCATGGTGCTCAACATCACAAGTGTGTGTGTGTCTGTGTGTATCTAAGTGTATCTGTGTGGGCATTTGTATGTGTATGTGTGTTTGTGTGTGTAAATTTGCGTGTGTATGTATGTGTGTGTGGTTGTAGGTGCACCTGTGTGTGTGTGTGTGTGTGTGTGTGTGTGTGTGTGTGTGTGTGTGTGTGTGTGTGTGTGTGTGTGTTGTGTGTGTGTGTGTGTGTGTGTGTGTGTATCTGCTGTGTATGTATGTTTGTGTGTATATGTGTGTGTGAGAGTGTGTGTGTGTGTGTGTGTGTGTGTGTGTGTGTTGTTCTCTGTGTATGTATGTTTGTGTGTATATGCGTGTGTGAGTGTGTGTGTGTGTGTGTTGTTTGATGTGTATGTATGTTTGTGTGTGTTTGTGTGTGTATATATGTGTGTGTGTGTGTGTATGTGTGTGTGTTGTTCTCTGTGTATGTATGTGTGTGTGTGTGTGT